>KZ506422.1:127607-142050 GCA_002844005.1 Limosa lapponica baueri
TCCGTGTGTCCCCAAAAGGCTGCAGCTGCCTGTCACCTGCATCCTGTCCTGCTGAGTGGGTTAAGCCGGGCAGATCTATGTCGTTGAAAATATCTTCATCCTTTTAATAAGGATCGCCTGGCAGGTCTGAAGTGCAGGTCGGTTTTGATCTGCAGAAGGGGATGGGGAGGGAAATGAGTGCTAGGGAAGGCAGATGCAGGGGTTGATTTGTCCCATCTCTTTTAAAAGCCATCATGAACTGGGCCATAACCTGCAAGTGCTGTCAAACCCTTGGTGAGCAGCCAGGGAGCTGCTGGTGGCCTGCAGCAGGCGGTCGGTCAGCTGCTGATGGAAGGAAAGCACCGTGTCAGACCATGAGCCGGCGAGAGCCATGGATACGACCGAGCAGGGGGTGTGTTAAAACCTTTGGAGATTTTAACGTGGTGTGGCAGGAGAGCTGCTGCCACTGGCACTGTAGGATAGCTCAAACCCAGGGTAAAAATTGTTACGACTGAAAAAAAAACACAAGAAAAAAAGAAGAGTGAAGGTCGCTGCACCCACGCAGGTGCAGAGCCAGGGTTTGCCGGGCTGGACCCACCACAGGCACTGACATTTCAGAAACGGTGTCACAGACAGAAATCGGAGCTGCTGCTCCGGAGCACGGACCCTTTCCCCGGAGACCAGCATAGATCTGCTGGCGGCCGAGCTGCTCCGCTCCCACCGGCCGGGCGGCTTTCCTGAGAGCTGCTCCTCAGGAAGCACAGGGCATTGCAGGGCAGTAGCCTCCACGCACAGCCCTTTCTTTACTTACACCATTACTTGACAGGTACCACAGGTGCTCAAACTCTGCCTTCGGTCCTGGGCAGGCCGTTGGTGTGCAGGGGTTAATGAAGCAGGGACAAACCCATGCTGGGGCCTGGGAAGGCGCAGAGATCTGCAAAGGAGCCCAGAGGAGGCATTGGTTTTGTCCAAATCTGTAACTGATGGTGGCTCTTTGTTAACGAATCTGGGAATTGGCAGCAGAGGGATTAGAAGTGGCGTGTTTAGCTGCGAAAGGAGAACTTCCCCCTCCTTACACCAGCACGGTGGCTCTTGTAGGAGCCTCACTGCACCACGTCCATCACAGCTGGCTCTGTAGGAACCCATTGCACACAGCTGGCTCCTGGAGCTCCTGCACACAACCCCACCTCCCCAGCCTTGAACCCCTCCAAGGCTGGGTTCCCTACACCGAGGAATGAGTCTTATCTCAGGGCACGCAGGAACATGGCAGAACACAGCTGGTTGGAGCCAGGGGGGGATCCGCCACAGCACAGTTTCAAAAGGAAAAACTGAATTTTTGGGATGAGTTGGGTACAGGGCGACCTTGCTGAGTGGCCACGGAGTGCAGCTGGGGGTTGGCACAGTCCTAGGGCAGCGGTGCAACAGCTCTGCGTGGGGGGTGTGAGGACTTTATTCCAGCGGTCTCTCGACTTCAACCTGTGTAGAGTCATGATCAGCACGTATAGATACCGTAGGGCAAAGCTAACAGTGGAAATCAGCTCGGGCAGTGAAAATGGCCACTGAGGCTGTGGGTGAAGCATTCTGCACTGGGAACTGCGTAACAAAAGCTGGCAGCATTGATTTACAGAAAGGTGATGGGCACTTGGGTTTGGGTCCTTATTCACTCGGGTTCCCACAGGTGAGTGGACCTTGGGAGAATTATTGGTGTGGTCATTGTATCATCAATGTCTGCATTAAAGGATGTATTTCCCACATGGAGATAAGGCCAGGAACCTTCTTTCAGAGCAAACTCTGGGCAACAAACCCTCATTTGGCACATCTTAGAGGATCCTGCCCACACCACAGGCTCAAGCCATCCCAGAAGTGCTCCCACCTTCTGAAGGGGAGAAGTGAGGAGTCCGCGTTTGGCTGTGGCAGCCTGTGCTCTTAAACCTCAGAAGCAAACATATCCCTCTTGCCCAAAAAATGATCAAGCTGGATATTTCCTTAGGGAGAAAGGCCTGGTAACCTCCTTGTCCCCATCATCCCTGGCTGGGCATGCCGCTGGCTGAGTCGGTGTGCCAGCGTGACTCATGCCACTTTGCCATCTGGCAAAGCCACGCAGTGATGATGAAGGGCATCTAACTTCAAGCATCTCACTTCAGTCCTGGTGTGGCCCAAGCTTTATTTTCCTACACCTCTGTACTCTGAAAGCAGCAACTCACTGAGCGAGAGCAAATGCCAGAAATAAGCTTGGCTCGCTGGCATGTGTGTTACAGGGATGCTTTATGGGACCCGCTTTTCCCCTGGGACTCTCTATTTCTCCTGTCTGGATGCTCACAGGGGTTCTGTGGAGCCTTATCTTTCCAAAAATTCAGTAGCTCTGCTCTGTATCAGGCCTCCCTCTGGCCCTGGGCACGGGAGGGGACTCTCCTGTCCCTGCCCTGCAGCCTCCTAGTGACTATCTGGTGGACATGGGTCCCTCAAGGCACCCAGCAGTGAATCCCTTTGGGATCCTCCAGGGAGAGGGATGTCACACAAATGCCAGTGACATAAATGCCTCTCACCACAGACTCCTGCCTATGCACTGCCAGAGCCTGGTCAGAGGTGAGTAGAGCACAGGTCTAACAGCAATAACAGTGGTACCCGGCGATGTATGCTGTTCTTCTCATCTTCAAAGCATTAGGTGGTGGGAATTTATCCTCATACCAGGCAGGCGAGTCTCATGACACTTGCTCTACAGAGAGACAGAGTAAATGATGTGATGAAGGATGAATCAGGTCACAGCTGTGATGAAATCATGGCAGTTCCTGCCTGCCCATCCCGTGACCATTAGACCTTATGTACTCATCAAGGAGGTAGCCGGCATCCAAGGAGGTGCGGGAGCCAGCCTCTCCTCTGGCAGCAAGTCACGCAGCCCGTGGGGAGGTGCTGGGCCATGACTCACCTTTGAAAGCAGGTTCCAGTGCTGGATGTGGCCGGGGAGTTGCGAGGTGCGTCCTCTGACACTCCCGGGGTCTGGCAGTACGAGATCACCCAGTTAAGGATACTGAACGGCCAAGGGAAGCATCTCCTGGCAGGATCGGGGTGCCAGACTTTTTCTTTGTTGCCTTTGAAAGCCCGAGCCTAAGATTTTAACCCTCTGGACGGGGTCTTGGCTGCTAATGTTGGGCTGAGAAGGCCATTTGTGTAAATCACTAATGGGGACACAAGCCAGGAGACAGGCCCCAAGAGTGGATTTGGTCTCGCCAGCTGCTGCTTGACCTTGGGCGAGTTACTCGATCTCCCCGGGGAGAAGTCTGCTCCGCACTGAAACCGGAGCGGTACAGAGCGACAGCAACTTGGGAAGTGGGGGGAGAGGAACAATATAGTTTTCTGGGCAAATACCTGCAAGCAGGTTTGGTGTGAAAATAGAAAATATTTGGGAAAAGTAAAATGACACCCTGGCTTCACCTCGGTTAACAGGAACATACCCCTGAACGCGGGGTGATGTGGTTAGGACAGATAATGGAGAGGAGAAAGCAGCAACAGAACTGGCAGTTCCCCGTGCAGAAAAGCCAAACAGCGGGGTGTTGTGTGCAAGCCAACTTCCACGTACCTCGCACGCGATGGGCCAGCCCGTCCTCCCTCCTCCCCGCGCCGTAGGTAGCTCTAACGGAGGAAAGAGGCTGGCAGCAAATTAATGCCAGCAAACTGACTGAAAAGAGAGGAACAGCCTGAGGGACTCGTCTCTTGTCAAATTGGAAGTATATCCGGGAATTATTTCTTGCTTATAGCGCATTGTGCACAACGTAGCTGACAGCAGGCTTGGGGATTTGATTTCATAGGAAATATATATTTTCCACGTCAATGGGTGCCTCCGCCTCCTGCCCGCTGGGTTAAGCCCAGGGTTTTGCAGCCAGGAGTTGTTAGTACTTGACATTCAGTTCCACAAAGGAGAAGAGCAGGAGTTCAGAGCTACGGTGGGCAACTGGCCAGTGGCGCCTGAGCCGGCCTCGGCGACAGTCCTTCAGGACGCAGGTTTCTCCGTGGGACAGCAGCACACCAAGCCAAGAGCTGGATCAGCTCCGGGGCCTCCCCAAGCTCCACGGCAGCATGTGTGCTGCACCACCAGTGATGGGGAAAGCAAAAGGCACTGAAAGGCACTGAGATCTGAGGGTATCGCACCTGCAAAGATCACATCAGCAGTGGGGTTGGCTTGGCCTGGCTTTGTAGTGCAGGTCATGGCTGACCTCCTAGAATAAGCAGTGAGCTCCTGTAATTACCCCAGGGACATCACATAGTGGCCATGCCTTTCATCTCTTCCATCCTCCTTGTGGCACATCACGGCTGTGGCTCTTATAATGGGTCTGAAGTTTGTTACTGGTGCTGCAGTGTTTTCTGTGGCTTTTGTGGCCCCCTGTGCAACAAGCATCGTTGCCTGGTTGCCTGCAGTCTCAGGGGACCCAGCTTGGTGACCCAAATTCTCCCTTCTTTCGCCCACTGCTCTTATTCTCTGAATGCTTGTTACAGGGAAGTGTTTAACACCGGGTACTCCCTTTTGCAGCTTCCTTGCATCTTAATTTCCTGTCTCTAAAGGGATTTGGAGCCTTCAGAGGTGGAGGATGGTGCAGTCCAAGGGCGGAGCCTGCTGCAGAGGACGGATGTCCCTGGAAGGGAAGGTAGGAACACAGATGGAGGGAATGGAGTGTGAAATTTCCATCCTTCTGTCCCCCCAGCAGCCTGCAGAAAGCAGCTGTTTCCATTGCATGAAGAGCCATCCCCGGGCAGGGCAGTTTCCAAAGGTGAGAGGTGGCCCCAGGCGAGGTCTGGGATGGTGCCAGGGGGTGACAGCCCTGCCCATCGGGCATGCTGCCCGCTCCAGGTCTCCCTTCAACACCACGGGGGAGAAAATCTGAAGGTAACCCCTTGCTGTTGGACCACACAACACATCTATCCTCTCTCATGGGCTCTGAAAGGAGTTGTTTTTCTCACTGGCCCTTATGCAAATGCAGATTTTATGGTCACCCTATAGAAACCACTGCAGGGTAAGCAGCCTGGGAAGTTGTTCCTGGCTGGATTTGAAGGTGCCCTTAAGATGACCCTCTTGTCCTTTACAAGTTTATAACCCAGAACTACCTGTTTTTACAGAACAGCTCATTTTTTCCATTTGCAAGAAAGCCCTCTCCTGCACCAGCAGCTGCTTTCCACGAAAGCCAGTTTCCACGACCGCTCGGTCTCAGTGAAGAGCCCATGGGAGTTTCTTGGGATGCTTGCCTCCGTGTCTGTGGCAAGCGCCAGCCTGGGTCGCTCTACATTTTGCTTACCTCAACACCACCCTGGCAGCGTCAGCGGGATGCAGGGAGCATCCCTGCCTGACGGGGAGGGCCTTATCAAGCTGCTCCAGGGTGGCTTGGTCTTGTGGGTGGCCAGCGCCTGGCTCAGCCACGGGAGCAGGCTGCAAAGGGCAGCAGGGTGATTTGCTGTGTAAAAACCTCCGTGAAGGGAGGAGCATGGTTATTAGAGAGTTCCGATCCTCCTCCCTGTTGGTAGGATACACAACTTTTCCTAAACACAGCCTGTCCAGCTGCATTCCTGAAGCACGCATTCCTTGCCGGCGTAGCTCACCCGGAGTGTGGCCAGGAATAGCGCTGCGGCTTCGTGTGGGACCTCTCCCAAATACATCTTTAATTGAACAAGGCCACTTGGCCCGTGTGCTTGAACTCGGACCAGGAGAGAAGGATTGTAATTACCGGTCTTTGTGCCATTTTCTACCCAATGCCATCTATTCTTTATCCCTCACATCTATGACTATAAGCACCACCACTCTTTCAGCTTCATTTTCTGTTTCTTGAGCATCTGATGGATGCTGTGCATGTACCACTGTCCTCTGTTGGGCTGTGCATCGGGCCAGTGTGGGTGCTGGTGAGCAGGGACACTGGTGGAGCTGCCTTCTTGAGTTAATATAGTTAAGGCTTGTTGTCGTGCAGCTGGAGGTACTAATTTCTGTCTCTGAAACCACATAGCTGAGATTCAGCTGGCTACTCATAGCCACAAAGAATGCTTTGCTGGAAGGGCAGTCACCGGCTTTCTGATTTTTATCGTAAGTCTTGTGATAGCTGGCTTTTTTTTGACAGCACCAATATCTGGAGCATAGTTTTGGGGTGAGAAAGTCAGCTTTCGGTTTAAACCCAGAATGCACATTTGCAGCCCTGACAGCATGCTCCTGTGGCTCAAAAAGTGCAAAATACCCCATGCTTTGGTTAAGAAGACAATCAAAAATGAATATTATGTTTTTTAAGGCTACGCTGTGGTCCTTGAGTACTTGGCACTGGCAATCTCAGGGAAAGATGCCAGTGTACCAGGTCTTTTTGTTATGGAGCATCTACCCATAATTTTGAGAACCAAGACTGCAGTGATTTAGGTGCCTTGGAACAGGTGACAAATTCTTCCCTTTACTCCTAGGAAGTGCGGAGAAGGGCATAGCTGCAGTGGAGAGCTCAGTGGGCCACCTCTCATGCCCAGGACCTTTTAGAGGAGCAGATAGGAGGCATCAGACCAGGTTGGCTCATTTCCCTTGCCCTGCCTGTCACTGCCCACAGGCAAGCTTAATGCCAACACTCTTAATCTAAATATATACAAGTAAGATATTTTTATAATCCTTTTATTTTTTATAAACAGTTGCAGGAAAGAAGAGCATTTTCTGATCAGACCTCCTGCTGAAGACCACTGCATATCTGAGCTTTTCTCTTCCAGTTGCTAATGTGAAGACATATCTTAGGGGCTTTGGCTTCATCTCCCTCAGGCTTGGTATTGCTCCAGTAGCGGCAAAGACTTTGTGGCTCAGCAACCACAGTTTTCAGTCCGCTATTTTGTGCTTCCCTGTGCTGTGTGCAGACATAATCACAGTGGTCAGTCCTTGCTTTTAACTTCCCCCTTGCTGCCTTGTGATGTTTACATGGTGTGTAGTGTTCTGCAAGCTTCAGATAAACAGAAATAAAAATCAGTGTTGGTTTGCTTTATAAGAGTAACCCCTGGAGTCAACAGCCATTCACTGGTTGTAACCTTTAACTCGCGCACCAAGAAGTGACTTTACAGAAGAAATAAATAGCGTATCGACTTAGGGTTCCCATGTGTCACACTGTTTTCACATGAAAGCATTAACAAACTAAACACAGCAAGGGAACGAAGCAATAAAGCATCTGGACTTCCTTGGCCAGGCATGGAGTAGAGTGTGCCTGATTTTTCCAGGAAGCAAGTGGATTTGCAGAGAAAGTGCCAAGGAGTCACATCAGCATCACTGTTATTACAAGGAGGGGATTTTCAGCACACACTGTGCTGAAATGATGATGGCTGGCTACTACATCTTCAGGATCTTTTAGTCCTTCTGCAGGCAATGGGAGCCCAGCTTCTAGACGATGCTGGAAAAGAGAGAACAGCCCAGTGAGAGCCCAAGAGCAATACTCTCCAAGGTGTTTTTCATCAGCCCAGGGCTGGCAGTTGCAAGGAAAGGGCACAACACTGATACCTGCAAGAGGAGGAATGAATTCAGAGTTTAAGTCCGTATTTCTTTGGCTGTAGTTATCTCTTTCCCAAGTTCTAGCTGGGAAAGAGGCAGCCTTCTCCTTGTAAAATAGAAGGAAGAACTAAGTAATACCAGATCTGTCTTTATAAATATATATCTAGTGGCTTAATTTTTAAATTTTAAAATATAATTAAAACTGCAGGGAATAAAGCAACCTGCTGCTTTGAGGGTCTCCCCCCTTGTTCAAAAGTCAAGTCTTGTCTGTTAATACTGCAATTACACAGCCTTGTGCTGAGTTGCTCATCTTAACACTTGGCTGATGGTGGGAAGCATTTTTTGGAGAGTATCACAGGTTCCTTTCCCAAAGGTTGAGGTACAAGCCATGACAATCCCTCAAAGTCACGAAAAGGCCCATTTATATGTTGGCAGGGGTTCAGGTGTTTGGGGTTGATGGAAAAAATAATTAATCCCTGCCATAGTAAAATTTGGATACAGGGCTGCAGGACTCTGAATAACTCAGCAAGCTCAGCGGGCTCATAATTCAGAAGAAGCCCAAACAGGCCACCTGCATGGCTGGAACATCAATTTTGGTTTTTTTATTGGCAAGAGCTGGTGCGCATTAAGAGCCTCTGAGCTCTGCAGAAGCAGTTAGGTGCTCTACCCAGCCACCGCAAATCAATCCTAAAGGGAAAAAAAAGTTACCTGCCATCCTTCCTTGGCTCATGGTAAGATATGTGAGCTGCCACATTACAATTATAGGCCAGTTCGGGAGAAAATTTTGTCCCTCTGATCCAAAATGCATCACCTGGCCCGGGACAGGACCTTTCTTCTGTTTTTTGGCAGCCGAGATGCATGATCGCCTGGGTTTAACAAGTCCCTGTGCATGAGGAGGGCTGCAGGAACGCCGTGGCTCCCTGCTCTTCGCCTGTACCAGATGCGGGGTGATGCAATCTGCCTCCTCACTCATTAAACGAGGTCAGATTACCTCGCTTTTCGCTGGAGTCAGGAGTGTGCTCCAGGACAGTTACCGTGGCTCAGCACGCAGGCAGGAAATTGTTAAATTTCAGCAATTAACCTCAAGAATGAGTCTGTCAGCTGAGTCCCTCCCAGCCTGTTCTTTAGGTTGCAAGTCCTCAGGAGCAGGAGTTGCTTTTTTTCAATGTGATTTCCCACCCATATTACATCAAAAAAAGGTGAATCCTCCTAAGTCTGCGTTTAATTTTAAGGTTCTTCTACTCTAACTCACCAGGGGTTTGCCCAGGTTAGGTGGGACACAGTAGCTGTATCAATCTGAGAGTGCAAAATAGTCTCCTCTGCTGCTGCCAGAACAGCTCATTTGGCCTCTGCAGCTGCTCTTGGTGACTTTCCCACAGATATTAGTGGGGCAGGTTTTGTTCTTAAATTTGCAGCCTGTGTCCCTGAGGACTACTCTAGCCTGAAACACCGCGGTGGTTCGAATGAGGCTTTTTGCTGACGGCTGCAGCAGAGCAGTAGTCCTCCTTCTCCAGCCCTGTTGTCTGGAGGCAGAGCTGGTGGCCAAGAAAAAGCATTTCCCAGCAGATACCGTGCTGTTTATTGGAGGGTGTTGAGCACTGTGCAGAGTATGCTGACTTTTAAAGTGTGACCACTGTGAGTACACCAGCTGGAGCACAAGGAAGGAAAATGCTTCTACGTCCAAGTTTAGTGATCAGCTATTCCATTGAGCATGAAACTTGTGTAAGAGCTTATAGCGTTCATCTTTCTGTTGAACGTCCAACAAGTACTGCAGCAAAATTAATTCCAGATAATACGATTGAGGTTAACTTAACAGAGAAAAAGCTCAGAAAGCTTTTTTGGAAGGGGATTTGTTGTGTGTATCTATGTATCTATATTCACTATGGGAGGACGTTAGCTCTGGTGTGGGAGGGTAGTGACACATGGGGCCTAATGGAGGTCTCATCATGTGTCTGTGGAAAATACATATCGTCTATGGCAGTGTGCATAGCGTAGGAGAGTTAGGAAACCTTGAACAGGTGACAGCTGATTAAACAGCAGAATTTTTAGGTCTGTGAGCTATTTGAAATGGAGAGATACATCCTAAGACAGCTACCTACCTTAGGCTGCCTGAATCCAGTCTTTTCCTCCCATTTCCAGCCCTGCAGCTTACCTTCTACAAATCTGTTATTGTTTAGCCTGCACAGAAACTGCCTTTGTCATCATATTGGAGTCTAACTCCCCCAGCTAAATTAGATCATTGTAGCAGCGTAGACAATATACAACCCTACAAGCCAGAATGTAAATTTATTACTTTTCCCGTAAAACTAATTTCACAATGTTTTTGGAACAAGCCTTCCTGCTGTCTTTTGAATAGAGCGTTTGAGTTGAAGGAAGAAAGAGAAGGTAAATTCAACTTAAAATCTTCAGACCCAAGATCAGCCCCAAAGCATCCATGTCATCACAGTCGGAAGCCATCTTATCTTCTGGTGTGGTTTCACTGCAGCTGAGAGCTTAGGAGAATGGCAGATACCATGAGAACAGTTGATCCCTTTTTCACTCTTGCCCGGTGCTGGGATTTGTGCTAGATTACATCCAAATGTATTTCTCAAGAAAAGTCAACTGGGGATACCACTCAACTCCCTTATCTTGATGGATCTTCAAAGCCATTCCCCATCCCAATACCCAGCCTTATCTGGATATAAACAGCAATGCTCGGTACATCTCTGGGCCATCTTCCCCCTATGGTCAGACTGTATGATCATCAGCTGTTTCAGCAGCAGAAGTTGGTGTGAAAACAAAATGGCTGAAAGATCTGTAGGCTGCAAAGAAGGGACAAAATGCAAAGCACAGATGGATGCTATTCCCAGAGAGGAGGGGAGTGGAGGGGATCAGTCGTTCACCCTGTTTGATCCTCCTTCACTGGGGTGCATGGGGTCTAGATGGATCTTCCCAAGGGGGCCTTGGGTAAAGACTGGAGGATTTAGGTGATGTGAGCTATGCCATGAATTCGTGCGCCATCGCACACTGTCAGAAAAACCACAGTTCCCTCTAGAAAGAGGAACCCATTTTCTCTCCCGCCAGGGGCTGAAGTACGGAGAGCAGAGCATTACTGCACTGATCTGACTAAGCTGACATAATAGGCTTCAAATAAATAAGTCCGAGGCAGACAGTAATTGCAGTAACATGGGCTTAGTGGGGAAAACACAGACCGCCACAGGTATGCCCCAGCTGCGAAGGAGGGCATTGTCTCTTCCTTTGCTCCTTGTCACATAGGACTCCGTTTTATAATTTACAATTACAGCTTGATTGGCACCACAGACCAGAACCAACAGATGAGACGAAACCTGATAGCCCCTCCCTGCTATTTAAAGTAATATTCCAAAAATATCCTCCTGCTCCCCAGGCAAGGATAACACAAAGGGCAGAAGAGGACATCACCTCCCAAATTCTGCCTCCACCTCTTTCCCCAGCTGTAGCCCGGTTGTGTCCTGGTTGTCCATACAACGTGCCAATATTTCTATCATTAACAAAAGAAGGAAAAAAGGAAAAGAAGCATCCTTTCCAGCAGGAAAAATGTCTGGCTGCAATATTTCCAGCAGGAAAAGGTTAAATTCAACTTTATGACATTTTTCATGAAGTGTCTGCTTTCCAGGGAAACTCTGAGTTTAGAAACATTAAGAATTTGCTGCTGTGGTGATAGTCCTCCATGTGCTCCAGGAGGCAGGACTGTCCTTCTCAGCCACAGAAGGTCTTCTGTGGTGCACCAGCACTCTCATAACATACCGTTTTCCTTCTGCAGGAGGACAGACTTCAGTGCTTCCTGGGGGTTTTGGTCTTTACCAGTGAAATGGCCCATACAGTTGGCAGCATAAAGTGCATTAACCACAGGTTCCCCTAATGCTTAACAGGGATACAAAAAAGTCAGCACTGGAGTTACGCCTCTCCACATGTAAACCTAATTTTCTGACCAACAACATGCATGGTTTTAATTTTCTTTATCCTGTACAAGCTATCAGCTTGTCAGTCTGGTAGCAAGCTGTTGTTTTTTTTCCCCTAGAAAAAGCAGCAGAGATGATGTAGAGGGTCAGGACTGGGACAAACTAACCTGATGTAAAGGGCATTCAAAACAACATAAAAATCAGTCTGCACATAAAAGCTTTAAGTGGTGCAACACAATTCCTGCGATTAAACTGACAGCATCAGTCAGATCATTGATCTGGTTTGCTCCACTAACAGAGGAGGATGAAAACTCAAGTTGGCAGATACCAGAGTTTCAGCCCAGAATTTAGTTCTTGGACTAAATTCCAAGACTCAAGTGCAGCTCTGAAGGCAGGAGTTCATCCAGCAACTGGGAAGCAATAAAAGACATCGCTTTTACCAGTGAACCAGATGGACGTCTCTTCTCAGAAAACACTGTTGTGAATTTCAGAGGCATCGTGTTATGTACAATGTTCATCCCCCTGGCATGTTGGATGAAAATACTTTATCCATAATAATAAGGTAATTGGCTGTAATTTAGGATATTAAGCAATACGGCCTCAAAAGGCATCAGATAGTGCAGGGGAGGATTTAGCCCCCAGTACAAGCAATCACGGTGTGTGTTTTAGTGGTGCAGGTAGTACTGGAACTGCCCCGCTCTTGAATAAAATACAACATTATCCAGAGCACACAAGCAGCATGGATCCACTGAGACCAGTATTTGGAGCACAGAAGAATCCTGCTGGTCCTCCATCACCTGTTCAAGCCAACTTTCTTCTTCCCCACCCAGATAAAATGCCCTGCAGATCTAATGGTAGAATTTGGCTCTCAAAGCTAGAAAGCTCCAACTGTAGCCAAAGTAATATCCTAAAATAGAAAGAAAAATGAGAAACCAGAAATGTTGTTTTCCTCTTTCAAAAGTTTCAGCAGGAAGCTAGCAGTGAGAAACCGCTAAAATGGCTCTCTCCCAATTACATCTCCTGATCTGGTCATTGCCTGAAACGCTCAAAAGATCCCTCATCCTAAGGTCCAAAGGGACCTTGATTTCAAGCCTGTGGCTCTGGTATCACTGCAAACCACCTTAAGGTAATTGAGCTCAGGATTTCGTCTTTCTGTATGAATCAGTCTTAGGGAAGCTGACAGCTACAAATCCTCATGTTTTTGTTCTGATGAAAACAGCCTGAAGATCTAAATTTAACAGTTGATTTCACAATGCTCATTTTTGACTGTAAGTATAATCACCCTTGAAAAAAAGCTTATAATAGGAAGAGCTATATTCTCCGGATACTGGAAAAACAAACCGAAAAAGCAAACAGGACAAATTTATCCTCACTCACAATTTGGACCATTTCTGATGGAAGCTTTCTACTCTCTGCTTGGGATCTTTGAATGAATACTGTGAATAAAAATGATGTAAGTTACAGAAGAGATTCATAATTCCTGACCCCATTTCAGAGGAAGATGCAGTACATATCTGCAGTGTTCGGGTCAAGGGAAACGACGCCTGCAGATCGAATCTGTGATGTGAATGATGTTTTTTTCACATGAGGAAACCAGGCAGAATATTTTTCCGAGATGAAAAAGACTCTTCTTCATGCACACAGTTATTCTGATGAATTTCTCCTTGTAGACAAGTTATCACTATCACTTACCCCACAGTCACATTACTACACTTTATCAATGTAAAGAGACCATAGAGTGGATGTAAATATAATTTATAGTTGAAAAATGGCATAAATCACCTGCACATTTTGAGGCAATTTATTGTAAATGAGAGTGGGGCCTCTACAGTGAAAATCTGCTCCCAAGAGTGACAAATGGCATCTTCTACTCAGCACTTTGAATTTGAAACAAGGTCTGCTTTCAAATAAGCCAGGATGGATACCAGAGAATGACCTGCGTCCTGCTCCTCCTCGTGCCTTGTCAGCGGTTCACCGGGTTCCAGCCGTGCAAATTCATGGAAGAGAGGGAGATGTGCATGTGTCCTTGGAAACATGATTTTTATTTGGGAACATCCTGAACCTCGGATGCCAGCGGTGTTTGTCAGTCCAGCACTTAGGAAAAAAGTCATTGCACTTATAAACTGAAGGCAGCAGAGACCAGCTACTGCGAGAAATGACACAGAGGGTTTTACAATACAGTGGACCATGTCACAGCCACCCCAAAATAGGAGGGGTGCACCCACTATGGCTCAGGACCTGCCTTTGGCCATGTCCTGCTCATCCAGGGGGTGACAGAGGTGTCCCCTCTGCCTGTGCAGGTGCACATCTGCATGGACACCTCTGAGGAGCCAGTTGGGAAATGGGTGCCAAGGGCACAGGTTATGGCCCAGGCTGCCCTCTGGGGCCAAGTCCTGGGCCTCCCCTGTCCTGCATTCCTGGGGTGTCTCCCAGGCTGGTAGGATGCTCAAGCATGCAGGGAGACCTGAGACATCTTCATCTTGCACTTCCTTGGAGGTGGTTGTCCCCAAAGTCATCTGCCCACTCTGGTGGGGGGGATAACACCTGTGGTCCACCACCTCTGTGAGCACCTTCTCTCCTGGAAAAGCTCTTCCTGCATCCCCCAGGAGAGCTGCTGAGGGCTGGCGCTGCAACACCCGGTGTGGACGTGGCAGGCAGCTGGGTGAGGCCGCAGGAGCCACACTCATGGCAGAAGAATGTGACGTGGCTCCCTGGGCTGTGCGGCAGCCTGCGGGCAGGCCCAGCGCGGGACCGGCTGCGTGGCTGGTGCATTGCTCCCTCTGCCCCCTGAGGGATGAGCAGGCGGTGTGGCATGCTGCTGCTCTGCAGCTATGGGTGGGGGCCATTCAGAGAAGCGGTGGGCTGGTGTCAAGCATGATGTGCGCTCAGATGTCTAGCTGGATGGATCAGGAGGCTCTACCTGGGCGATCAGCTCTGCTCCCTGACTGCAACTAGCTCCTTGGGAGGGGCAGGGCTTGACAAGCTTCGCCAAGGGAGCTGAAGCAGGGCTGGTGTTTGCCCCATGATCAGGTCTATGCAGTCCCACCAGCAGTCTCAACTCCCTGTA
>KZ506422.1:142060-174579 GCA_002844005.1 Limosa lapponica baueri
ACGTGGCTCCCTGGGCTGTGCGGCAGCCTGCGGGCAGGCCCAGCGCGGGACCGGCTGCATGGCTGGTGCATTGCTCCCTCTGCCCCCTGAGGGATGAGCAGGTGGTGTGGCATGCTGCTGCTCTGCAGCTATGGGTGGGGGCCATTCAGAGAAGCGGTGGGCTGGCGTCAAGCATGATGTGCACTCAGATGTCTAGCTGGATGGATCAGGAGGCTCTACCTGGGCGATCAGCTCTGCTCCCTGACTGCAACTAGCTCCTTGGGAGGGGCAGGGCTTGATAAGCTTCGCCAAGGGAGCTGAAGCAGGGCTGGTGTTTGCCCCATGATCAGGTCTATGCAGTCCCACCAGCAGTCTCAACTCCCTGTAGCTGTGCTCCATCCTGCTCCTTTACATTCCCCTTCTGCTTCAGGTAACAGTCTGGTCCTCAAGACATAAACAGCAATAAAAACATCTCTTTTTATATTATTCCTTGACCTCAACCATGCCAGTCCCCTGGACCTTTGATTCAGGGCAGACTGCAGCTTCTCTAGTCTGCTTTGTGGCTGCCTCGACTTCACTGATGACCTCCTAGTCCTGCCTGGGCTCAAACTGGACCCTGCTCTTTGGGCTTGACTCTGCCTTGCCCTATTCATGCTTACGTGAGAGAGAAGAAGGTCTTTCTCTGTTGAGTCCCCACTCTTTCCCTGGGGGACAAATTCTTCCCACTCCAATGGACTTGGTGTCTGCCTTGGAGAACCTATGGGCTGAGTTCTGAGCTCCAGCCACCGGCAGCCCCAGGCTGCCTCTTTAGGACCTGGGATTCTGGAGACACTGACAGTGAAGCTGTTGTTTTGGGTATTTTTCAGGCTGTATTGCCCACTCCTTGTGCTAAAGCTGCAGCTTAATTCCTCTGAGGAGTCTGAGGTGAGGTTGTTAATGAAGATTTGAAAACCTAATACCCCATGAGATACTCCTTATGGTGCAAGGACTGGTTTTGTTGACAAAGGCCAGCTTATCGGCTGGAGTTAATCAGTTCATCATCAGTTTAGCATCAGTGAAGCTTTGTTGATTTGCACACACAGAAGATTTGGCCTCAGCATCCAGTCCATATTATTTTACAGCAGATAATGAATGCAGCATGTCATCTTTGCTTTTCCTACCCTTCTCTGAAGCTGCAATCTTGCTGACCTGAAAACATTTTCTCACAATTAAACTTTCCATCAGGACATAAGTCCTTTTTAAGATGCTGAACGCCACGCGATGCCTTCTCCTTGTGTGGGAACAGCTCTGCTGTACCAAGAGGAGGTGTGATCTTGACTTTATGGGATAGAGATTCCTTGTGGCACTGACTCATACGCTGTACGTTTGTGCTCATTTTCGCATCTTCCTCCTGATCCTGTTTTAGGCTGCGTTTCCATTACTCCTCCACCCTGGGGGAGGAATCCTCAGCCAACACAGCTCTAACCCGGAAACCACAGAGGATGAAAAGACCTTTCATAGCAGTAATGATGCCATGTTCCTCTCCTCTGCAGCTGCATTTTGAAAACAAAAGACCAGGAGGCAAAGTCGCCACCCACAAGCAGAACTTGCAGCTCCGCAGCCGTCGGGGACTGGTGCAAATGGGCCTAATGCAGATGCCAGAGAACATACTTCCTATTGACACCAGGGAACAACAAGAACCGAAACTATAACCTAATCTAGGGTGAGAACAATGTCTATTTTTGCATATTTAGCAAGGATAGGCTTGAGCCATGAGCTGAGAATTAGCTTTGCCCACACCCTAAAATCTTTACATGTTTGTAATCAGCTGTTTGGGTCAATCTATTGTAAAGACTATGGAATGTCTGCAAAATAAGGTGGTGGATACACTTCCACTTTGTTGCACCACCTCAGTAGCTACCCATGCCTATGCACATTTTCTGGCTCCAGTGTCCATGAAAGATTCTACATAAAATAGATAGGAAGACACATGGAAGCACATCCAGTAGTGTGGTGAGTCTGTTGTTTAACACAAAGTATAGCAGAACAAATTGAAGGCAATGCACCAATGACCTCATTTTACTACTGTGTATTGCTAGGCAGGGTTTAGCTGTGTTGCTTCTGGGCTGAGGTCTTGCTTTTCCAGCATGGATAGCACTTTTGAACTGGCAAAGGGTAGGTGATTGACATCAGACAGAAGGCCTGATTTCATCAAGGCTTTGGTATGCCACTTGCTGGAAAATCTATTCCGGTAAGTGCCATCCAGTGTTATTAAATGTGGCACTGAAAGGTAAACTAAGTTCCTGCCAAGGAACTGCCACTCTGGACTTGTTTGCTCTCTGCTCGTACAGGCAAGCCTGGTGTTAGTCATCGATGGGAAAAGGTCAGTGGGACCAGGAAGGGTCTGGCTGCATCTGGCTTTAACTTCTGAAAGACCCAGCCCTGTAGCAGCAGTGTAGTCCTGTAAGCTTAGTATGTAAAAATACAGCTCTTCCTTCTCTTGGACAGGCTCAAAAGCATGAATTGGAGGTAAACTATGACATAAAGCTGGATGGTATTTCACGTGCATGTTATGTGCCAGTGCCCACATGAGGGGTAGGACAGTGAAGAACCAAGCTCAGTGTCCATGTGAGACACTGAAATGTCTATGGGAAGTCTTTCTGAGCTTCCACAGAGACTGTTTCAAACCTTGTGCTAATTGTTTTCTTCTTGACCTGCTATGAGTTCACTCCGATAGCTGCCTGGGGCTTGATAATCTTCTCTGGATTGTAGTGCTCTGCTTGGATTTCTGCCTCTGTGTGGCCTGTCCTCTCCCGTGCAGAAACTTGCAGGGTCACACAGTGTGCCTATGCTGAGCTGGAAACACGGGAATGGGTTATTTCTTCTGAGTCGAGTTGTCCCCTAAAATAAGAACCTCATTTCAAATAGCATTTGGCAAAGCGGAATGCGTTTGTCTTCTCCAATGTGCGAGCTAGGGAAGAGTTATTTTCTCCGTGGCATGGAAAGGAAACAGGAGAACTGAGACACCAACGCCCACGTCTATGAAGGTATCTAAGCACTCACTGGGATCTGCACATCGTGGCCAAGTAGTTTGTTGATAGTCACACGCAGTCTGGGACAGCAGGTGCCTAAACCCCGTGTTTCCAAAGTCCTAAGGTACAGCCCTTATTGCAGGGTCGGGTTTCTCGAAAGCTCCTTGTGGGACCAGTCCTAGGAACGGGCCGATGCTGCGGGTGCCAGTTCCTCTGTTTATTTCCATGGTGCCCCATCCCTGCAGACACTTCTCCACCCGGTGCCGTGCGAGTGCCCGGGCAGAGGTTGCTCTCAGCGCCCAGCTCTGCTCGTCCCTTGCGGGTGCCACGGATGAACCACCTGTTGCTCTAAATCTGGCGGCGTTTCCTCGTCTCCCCTGCCGCCCCGTTTCAACTCCTGTAACTACATCTGCGTGACCTGTTCTCTCCTGCTGTGCAGAAACCTGGGCAGTCACATGGGGACATATGGGGTCATTTGTACTCCCCTGACCCTGTAAATGTAGAGGGGTCAGTTTATTTCCAGAAAGTATGGTTTACATATGGTTTTCCTTTCATTATTTTAGGTGTCAGCTAGAAAGGCTCTGCTTGTTCCCTTCAGCAACAGCAAGTAAATACCTGACCTGTTTAGAAAAACTTAACACTTGAGACCTGGAAAAATCTTTGGATGCAAGTTGCATGCTGAACTGTGTGTGACCCTCTGAAGAGAAACATTAGCTTAAAATATTAGTAAATGTTTTTTAGTGGAGATAAAAGAATATTAGAGAAAATATACAGGGCTTGAAGTCAAAGGTCCCTGTGCAGTCCATTTCCCATTGAAATCCAATGGCCAAAATTAAGAGGTCAGCAGAAGTTTGCTTGAATTAGGATTGAGGAAAACAAGGAAAGCTCTTCGCTCACTCCAGGCAGTGCTCTTATCAAGAGGATCCCATCATAACAGACTGAGGCCAGGATTTTCAAAAGCAGTTAATTGGTTTGCTTACCTCATGTGAAGCATGCCGAGCGGAGCCGCTTTTGGGAAGGTGTGAGAAACGGTGGAGCACTAACGAGCCCCATGGCAGTCCTGGGAGACTTAACCAATGCCCCAAGGCTGCTTTGAAGCATTTGACCCATCTACTGTCAGATCGAACTCCAGGGGATAAATTAGAGAAATTTGACTTGGACAAGCGCAGATGAAGGGTATGCTGTTGAGTTTCCTGGGTTGCCCATTTGGGGCATCTCCACGTTGTGTCCCCTTTAGTGCTGAGACAGGCAGGCAGAGGCCAAAGAACGGAGATGCCTCATGTTAGCTTTAAGATTTCAGGATGTGTTGAGCTTGCCAAGACAGGTGGTGAGTGCAGGGACCTAAGGAGTTGTGCTTGGAAGACAAGGTTGAAGGACTCCTGCAGTTCACAAAGCTACTTGGGAACTGGATAGTCAAGTACTGCCAGTTCCTAGGATCAGCTTAAAGTTAATAGAGTGATGGCGGGTGCCCAAACATCCTTGCAATCCTACATTTGCAGGCAGTTTTCATCACAGAACAGACAAAATAAAATAGTTTTTAAAAGCAACACACCCTGCAGGTCTCTGACCTTACCACTGGGTATATGAAATTTAAACTACCAAAAAAAAAAAACCAACAAAAAAAGGGAATGGATTCATATAAATAGAGTAATTGGAGAACCTTGAAAGTAGCAAGAATGTGTGAGACTTTGATGCATTTTTATCCTTTTAAAATAAAACAGATGCTGAGGGGAGGTTACAAGAAGGCGTCTCAGAAAGGCTGGTGCAAAAATGTTGAAAGAACTGAAAAACATGCTCTTTGCAAGGGAACAAGCAAGGATCTGGTCCTACAGACCTTGGATGTGGAAATGCATGTTACGGAAATGCCATGTTTTGGCATCATCTGAAACTGCAGATTTGGGAATGAAAGGAGTGCATGGAGTGCTCCATCCATCATTACTCTGAATTTGAAAACAAGTTTCAGATGAACTCAAAGGGATGTTTTTCACATATTGAGCTTACTTGGGAGGTTGCCTCCAAGTGGAAGAGCCCTTGCTTAAGTAAAAGCATCACTAGTCCATGCGCATGATCTGCCTGCAAACCCTGCAAGTGTTTGCGTCCTTTTCATAAGGCCTGTTTCCCCAGTGGGTCTATAACTCCATGTTAAATCCATCCTTGATTTCTATGGAAAGCAGTGTACAAAACCACATTGTAGGAAAAGGAGGTGTGGGCTAACTTCAGCCCTATTATTTATAAAAGGCTTTTCTTAACACTGGTAATCTTTAAAGGAGCATTTAGGTTTATTTTTTTTTTTGGCAGGGTAGCCTCAGTCAAAATCAGACCCATATTCATTTTATAAGTCTTTGTACTTACACAGCAGATTACCAGTTCATTTAAGATCATCATTACATTAATTTAATTGCACTGTTTCTATAGGTGTTGTTACTTCCTAAATAGCAAGTAGCTGCAGTGGGATTGTGATTCGCCTCAGATTGTACAACAGCAATATTTGGCAATTCACAAAAGACAGCATTTTTCAGGCTTTAGTGGATTCATTTGCAATGCCCTTGTGGGGTTGGTATCATCCTTATTCTAATGTTGTGGTGATGGAGACATAAAAGAAATAAGGTTTTACCCACAATCACTCAGCAAGTCCCATCCTTTCTCACTTGACTGATGATGCTACGTAATTCCGCTGCTGATACACACTGTCATACTAACTCTCATTTCCACTGTTAGTGATAACCAAGAGTAAAGTATGAAGTAAGGCAAGAAATGATGAGCAGAAAGTCCCCTGTAAAGAAGGGACTTGTTTCCCCATGGGTGCACATCCGATTTGTCCCTCTCAGTTTCCCCCATCAAACGCACTCGTGCGGGTGCCAGGGGAGTCCCGCCCCTGCGACAGGCAGAGATCAAGGTCTGGCTCCACAGGGATGTTTTTTGCTGTCCTGAAAGCACAACTTAATCCTGCGAGTGCATAAAAAGCAAAGCAGTGAGGATAATGCACTCTTGAGTTTCTGGCTCCTTTGACTTCATCCCTGTCTTGGACAAACTTCCTCTCATCTCCGAGGAGTTAACTGAGTACAGATCTCAGCATTCTCCTCTCTAGAGTTTATTATGAATTTATTAAAAAAAAATCTAATCCCTTCAGCTATGAAAATTAACCTCATTTGTCTATAAATAGGCTTAACCTCTTAAACTGTGTCAGATGCTGCTGATTCACCAATCTGATCTAGATCTTCAGATGTTCTCTGCTCCTACAGCTCCAGGGCAAATGACTCACACTGTTTGCAAGTGCCATATCCCACTGAGCCTGGCAGTTCCACGATTCTGCCAGCACTGTGCCTGCAGATTTCTACTAAAACCTGGGCAAGGGATTTTCTCCTGATCAAGCTGAGCTCACCAACATCCTGCAGTCACAAAGCAATATGTTGTATTTACATGAAAATCCATGTATTAGCATTAGTCCAGCCCCAGATCAGCAGAGCAAAAATGTATTCTAGAATCAAAGAAATATGATAAAGGCAAAAAAACAGGTGACCCATGTAATCATTTCCCCAGCTGTGTTTCCCTTCCCTGGTGACAGTCCTAGGAAAGCCTGTCTGCACTACCTGTCACCTTACCTTTGAAATTGCTTTGGAAATATGAAAGGGAAACGCCAAAGTATTTTCAGTCAATCTAAATGGCTTTTATAGTTTGTTCCTGGAAATCAGAGAGCCCTGAGCTGTCTGCATGTTCTTTCCTCACTCTATAAAGCATTTGTTTTTAAAAGCAGAAGGGATCCACTTTCCCAGTTGTGTGACCATTCCTAGAGTTGTCCAAAACCTTCTGCTACCTTTCCTGGGGAAGGGGAATACCTAGATGTTGAAAACCATGGAAAAATCTCTTCTTCTAGGTATGTTTTAGGGTAATGACATCCTTCTGGCTATGGGGCACCTGGGGACAGAAGAGGTTGTTGTTAGACAGTTAATGCCCATCCTCCATGTGTTGCCTGAGTTTTCAGGAAGGCCTGGGCCTTGGCACTTGTTTGGTTGCATTTGCATGCTGGTTTGTGGGATGGGCTGTGGACCAGGGAGCTACAGGGAAGAGCTGATTTTTTTTTTTTTTAGGTGTACTTCAGTTATTCAGGTTATGGCATAAGGTGTTGCTCTTGCCTAACGAATGAGCTGGATGCTTTGAAACTCCAGCTGATGATGCTCTGAGGCTCAGCTGTGTCCTCTGCTCTGTGTCTCTCGCAAACTCTTTGGAGTAAGGACCCGTGTATTTTATGCTGCCATCACAAATAGCAGACTCTCGTCTTGAAATCTGTGATTGACTGTGCACGTCACATTTCACGCCATTAAAAACATAAGCTCAAGCTTGGAAGGATGAACCTGCTTTTGGCTTCTCTGCCATTTGTATTTCAGTCTGCAGGCACCACTTCTTTCACTCTGTGTTGCTGTTTTTCTCTTGAGAAAATTTCCAGAGTCCTCTATGCCTGGAGAAGAAACAGGTCAGCTCTATTTACTGACATTTATTCCAAGTTATAATGAGCAGAAAGACAAATCTTGTAGGCTCTAAACAGGATCTCTCAGCTAGAAGCCTTCAGGGCTTCAGCCAGCACCTCCCAAGCCCAAAGACTGCCTTCTTTTAAAAAGGTCTGTATTACCCATTAAATATCACAGCGTGTTGTAGAACATCCATAGGACCTCTCCGCTTTTCTCCTTGGTCAGGGCTTGAGGTGACACTCATTTAAGCTGCTGGGAGTCTTTTCCTTAGGATGCCATGGCTATGTGGGCATTGCTTGCACAAGCATGGGTTGGTTCATGACATGGGTAGGGGGAATTTGGGATGCCATTAATTGCTCATTCAGGTGCAAGCTCCATTGCAAGGGAGACCCAGGGCCAAAGCATGGCGTGAAGCATATGGAGGCACCATTGACACTAGAGCCTTTCTATGCTTTTGCACAGGATGGACCCCAGGTCAACACCTTGGGAAGGAATCGTCCTTTGCCATCAGCTTCCTATCTGGGAACCTCAGTGCCTGGCAGTGGAGTCTCCTCTGGTGGCTCATCCCTTTGCACGTCTCAAAGGGATTCTATCCTGCCCGGCAGCAGCGGGCAATAGCTGTGCATGCTCCGACCCTCTGGGCTGGCTTCCCATATCATGCTTGCTAACGGTCCTCATGCCAGAGGAGAAGTTTTCTTGCCAGGGGCCATATTCTGCAGTGCTTAGTCTGTCTCTAAGACTAAGAGCCCTACCCGGGGAACAGATAAACAGAACAATGTTTGAGCCTCTGGTACTCTTTAATGTCATTTTCAGGGAAATATATGTGTCATAACAACATAACGCAGGCATAGTTCCCTTGCTTTCGATCTGCCTGGTGCCAGGGGCCACGTCATTTCAGCATCAAAACAGATCCAGCAAGTTCGTGGTAACTTTGGTCTCCCAAGAGCTGCCTCTTTTGCCCCTTTGGTTTGTACTTGTCTCTTTTTTTTCCAGCAGCCTTCCTCATCCCTGTCAGGGGATGTCACGTACTGGTATGGTTAGCATCTAATTTTCACTGGAAGCCCTTGGGAATTGGGCCCTTATCTCCACATACCACTCACATCAAAACGGTTTAATCAACCCTATTAATTCCAGGGCTTGCTGCTGATCTGGATAAAACACTGCGCTTTCCCAGCACTGAAGCTTTGTAGCCAAGTTTCACATTGCAGCACCCTCCATGCAGTTTGCTTTCTGCTCCTCAGGGCTGGACACATTCCCCTGCAGTCCCCTGGCTCTCACAGAGAGGTGCCAGGGCTCTGCTCTAAGGCTCAGATTGATTTTGGCTGATTTTCCAGACCGGGAGCATCCCAGCAGCTTGAAAATTTGGACTTGAGAGTCCTTGGTGTCACTTCCTGGTGCTCTGGGCAGTCATTGCCACCTCCAAACATGGGTGTAGGGCACCTGCAGAGCACACCTGCCCAGTTGTTTGGCCCGAGAAGGTGTCCAAGAGTAGGGAGAAACCTCAGCAATGCACCAAGACCAGGGCAAAACTCAGGGGTTGTCATTACAGCTGTGGCACTGGGGGACCTGAAGAAGGGGACATGCCTTTGCCCTTGTCCCAGCATGCCTGCTTTAGGGAGGGGTGGTGGGACACGGCTTCTTCATCAGAAGACACAGCCTGATTGAGAAACAAACTTCAGAGGACTAGACTTGGGAGGATTAGCTATAGGAGGATAGGTTATAGAGAGCCTCCTGACCGGCTGAAGAAGCGGACCAGATCCTGCCACCTTTTCCCACCTCCAGCAGTATTTTACCCCATGGCTCCTAAAGCCACATGTCTCCAACACCTGTGGAGATGCCTCGTGTTTACAGCAGCCACGAGGCAATCACCGAACGGCCCGGGGCTGCTCAAGACGTGCTGCTCCTTGCTCTTCTCAGAAAGGGTTCTTGCAACATGAAAGGAGTGCAGGCAAACAAAGAGCTCCAGGGAGAGAAGTGACAAGCAGCAGCTGGAGCCGGCGGGTGACTTGTGCAGTTGGGCTCCTCACTACTCTGCTACTATTTTGGAAACTTCAGTAAACAGAAGAGGCCAGATCAATCTCTCAGTGCTCCAGCGTAAACCCTGAGGAGCCCCGTTGACTTTGGTGGCATTGGCAGCCTGAGACACCAGTTTGTCCGCGTGCACTGTGCTTGGTGTGGACCCTAAGCAAACCCATCAGAAGTAGCTGCTGAAAACATTATTAGCAGTCCACTAATTAGCAGGTCTCAGCTCCTTTGCTGGTGCAAGCTTGCACCAAGGAATTCATGCTCATTTGTGCCATGGAGTATATAACTGTTTAGCTTCGGTGTGGGAGCTTTCAAGCAGCTGGAAAAAAAGTATGGATGTTTATATTTTTAAAAAGGGATTGTTTTTGCCGCTGTCAATTATTAATGGCTCTCAGGTCAGGCTAAGGAACAATGCCAGGGATAAATTACCCTGTACGCTATTCATATATGCTCTCCCCAATTGTTTCCTTTTCGACTAGAGGATTCACCTCGCAGTGAACTCCTTGGCGTTTGGAAAAAAGGACTGACGAAGAGATGAACTCGGAGTGCCCGTTTATTTATGCATTGACATCTTTCCTACTTTTTCAGGTGTGTTTAATCAAAAAGAAGCAGGAAATGCGTTATAATTATAAACATATTACGGCGCAAGAAAAAGGCTGCCCTTGGAAAGGATTGTATTGTTTGATAAATGGTTATGGTGAAAAAACACAGGCTTAACCTACGAAGCTCTTTGCTAAGATCAAAGCAAAGCTGCTGGCCACCACGGGCTGCCTGTGCAGCAGGATTCAGCTCTGAGTTTGCAGCGAGGAAAGTGGAAGAAAGTTAAAAAGAAAGTGCAATCTCTTCCCTTCCTTCCCCCCCCCCCCCGAAACTTTCCCCCTAGAATAAAAAATGACTCAAACGTAAAATATTTGCTGTTAAAATTAATAGAATTAATGATGAACCCAGCTGAGAACACAATAATTAGGGCCCGGTCCAAAGCCCCTTGCTGAAGCCCACGGAGAGACTTATTGTTTTCAACGGGATCTGGTTCAGGATCCTGGTGAGCCAAAGCAAAGATGGAGTTATGGCATAACCCTGGGAGATCCTGGATCTCCTGCAGTCTTTCCATGTGACCTTGCCTAAACTTGCAAGCATCCCTTAGTCCCAAGTACAGCCGAACCCGAGTTGGTAATCTGCTGCTGCAGCAAAAAGCAAAAGTCCTTCTGGGCTGGGAGATCAGGAATGCAGTAGGTAGGATGCAGAAGGGGTTTATTGCCCTTCTCAGTGCTGTGAGGCTGAGCCATGGCCCTAAACTTAAAAGAAATAATACAGACAAACTGGAGATTGTCCAGAGGAGAGCAACAAAAATGATCAGAGGTCTAGAAAACATGACTTATGAGAAAAGATTGAAAGGGCTGGGTTTGTTTAGTCTACAGAATTTGAAACATCCTAATAAACTTTAGAGATATATTAAAAAAAATGGTATCAAAAAGGGTAATCGATTGTCCTTTATCTCTGTGGGGATAGCAGAAGGTGCACCAAAGAAGATTTAGGAGGGATAGTATTAAAAGCTGTGAGGTTAATAACGCACTCAACTGTGTTACTTGAGTAAAGTGTCTCTCATGGGAGAATGTCAATGCATTCTACAAGAGGGACTGGGTAACCCACTGTCCCACGGAGCAGGCTGCTTTCAGCGATGGGGTCCTATGGTTTCCATGATCTGGTGACTGTCTCGGGACACCCAAGAATGAGACCCTGAAGGTGATGAGACTTCACAGCCCTCTCTGATTTGAAAAAAAGCAGCAGGTGCTCAGCCTTTCCAAAAGTTGACCCCCAAACCAATGACCATTTCTAAACTTCCTATTTTCCTTGGGGATTATTTAATAAAATAAAGAGCAGTGAATTCCCACCTCAGCATGGGGCCATGATCGTATTCGTGAAGTACCTTGCTGCTGTCCCATGGGGTATTCCCATCTAAGCGAACGCTCAAATGCTCAAATAATAGGATGATGAGACTTCTGCAAAAGCATGTGGTGAATCAGAAAGTGTCTGGAAAGTGGTAGCCTTCCAGATCCTGCTCGGGCAAGTCCCCTCCTGACACTGGAGAAAGGGTGCCTTGATGGACCCTTGCTAGAAGTGCTTTCACCCATAGCACCACTGGGCATGACAACTGCAAAGCACTCAGGATAATACCAGGTACTGCTCTGGCTGGCCCAGGTGGTGGCCAGCACCTGATTAGAAAGGCAGCATCCCTTCTCCCCATAGCATCTTCCGTGGGGCTGTGTATCCCCTCCCTGAAGCTGCATGTGCTGCTGCCTCCCTGTGATAGAGTGACTCCACCAGTCCTCGTCTCCCTCGGAAAGGCTCAACACTGTTCTCTGGTTTGAACCCTTTTTGCAAAGGGCCACAAAAGCTTTGGTCAGAGTTTTCCTCAAAGCCAACTGACCACAAGACAGAAGTCTATCAGAAACCAGGCTTTGCATTCACTGCCCAGCAAACCTAAATTCCTTGAATTATGGTCACAAAGTGAGAAGGTTGTGAAGGGAGGAGCACAGGATTGCAGCCAGAGCAGAGCTGGCCATAGCCCTTGGCATCTCCAAGGACTTGGGGGTGATGTGAGGGCTCCCTGAGGGCTGGGGAAGGATGCTGTGCTCAACACTGCTGCGACCATGGCTTTTCTTTGCACTCCCCATTTCCTGCCCAGCTACAGCTGTGGAAGGTACGATTTGGTCCCTGCATGCACGCTGAGAAAATCACTAGTTATATGATATGGGAATTAAGAATATCTGTTTGCTTCCAAGCATAAACTAATGACTGTGGCAATGGTTTGCAAACATGGGGTTATGGCCCCAAGTCAGCTTTTTTTCCTCAGTTCTGGGTACAGTCATGAGCCTGGCAGGAATCCGTGTCAGCTAAAATGCATGGCAGCAACTGGCGTCTCCTGGAGTTTTGGAGCTGAGTGGGGTCACAACAGGAAGGAGTTCGGGAAGGCAGCACTGCAGAGTTAGGAATAAACATCTCCCTGGGGCAGACTTTCCATAATTGGCCATGACAAGGCTTCTTTCTCCAGAGAGCTGGAGCTGCCCTGTGAGGAAGCAGAATGAATCACTGCTCCGGTCCAATTTGGCAAGTGGTGTGATTTAGCCCTGCTTTGCACAGGGAGGAGAAGATGATATAGACTGAAAGACAGAGCAGAAATGTAGCCAAAGGCTTCTGAGCTGGGAGATGAGTTTGGGTTCCCACTCATTTTTTGCAGGTTTACTCAGATCCTTAGAAGGAAACCCTGGCAAAAACTACTGGTACAAAACTAACTCCCTTTATCAACAATGCAGAGAGAACAATGGGGACTCCTGAACACAAAGCTCATACAAACAATAATAACCATTTTATTTTGCATTGTTAAAACAGCAGTTGATACACAGTTCTTCTCTCCAGCCCTCCGCTTCATTAACTGTTTCTGTAGCCTGTCTGCTTCCAGATACAGAATTATGGGAGGAAGTCTTAGGCGTTGGAGTTGGTGTCCTGCAACGTGGTGGTGACCACATGGCTGTGCAGCCTTCTGTGAAGAGAACGGTTGAGCGTGGCTTCCTTATACCATGCTGTGGCCATGGAAAAGTCCCATTTTCTTTCAAATATGAGGAAAATGGATATTGTTTCTGCCATCCTTTCTCTGGATGGTGGTCATCAGTCCTATCTTTAAAGCTCCTTGCTGTCTCAGCAATCTTACCAAGCCTGGTGACCTGACACCAATTCACAGCCTGTTCAGTATCTGATGATTAATCCCCTCCCTTTAAAAATATGCACTTAGTGGCAGAACCCCACAAAAATATTGGTGGAGCCAGAGCTGCTTTGCCAAGTGGCAGACTTAGACTTGCTCTTCTTGGAAAGCTGGTTTCCTGTCACTGGCTTTCTCTCATTGCTGTTTTCCAGTGGTTTGGAGAGAGGAGAAAGGGAAAAAAAATTGTTCCTCCCAAATACCTCTTCTGTTTTACATCCCCTTTCCTCCATGTGTCCTCTCTGCTATTTCAGATTTCAGGAATTCCATCAGCCAAAGGACTTCCTAACCAACCCCATCGCTACACTGATGCAAGAGGAGGAGCAAGCTCCCTGCAAAACAAGATCCCTCCAAAAAGAAGACAATCTTCATTTCCATTCCCCCTTCTCCTGCTCCTTTGGAGAGCAGACAGATGGAACAGAAATCTTCCCTGCACTATGAAAGAGAGGTAGCTCAGAGAAGTGAAATCTGCACCTTGCTGTAACGTGAGAGTTCATATTAAAGCATCAGCCCTTTGCTAATTTCCAGTTTGATGTTAGGAACATTAACGTTTTATTTCTTATGACTACCATAGCTAATGCAGGCAGTTGCTGCTGGGCTGGTTACAAGACTAGAGCTTGGGGCTTCCTATGCCAAACGCTCCCACCACTTGAAACGGAAAGCTTAGTCAGCACCGCGTAGCAAAGGATCGTGGCACACAGCTGCGTTTGCATGCTAACACAAATCCAGGTTACTCAAATCTTATTTTCCCTAGAGCTACCAGAATTCATATTCACCATTTACTTTCAAGTCTGTATAAAATCCCACACCAGGTTCTTACCCGGTATTTTTTTCCTGTTTTGTGCTGAGACTCTGGGTCAGGTCCTTGGGCTGGACTTAGCAGCACATGCAATACTGGTCAGGTGAATACGACATGAGCACGAAGCTCGTGATCTTTCTGGCAGAGCACTTGGGGAATGACTAACGCCTCTGGTGCCTTCAAGGTCAGGAGTTTGTGGGACCCCATGAGGATTCCCCATGTGCTCTCTGCAGACCAAGGTGGGTCCTCTCTGGGAAGGAAAGCACAAAATGTCCTGGGAAGTACTAGACGTCCTTTAGAGAAGGTTAGAACAGGGGACACACTGGAGTGTAAGGCACCCATGGTCAAAGAGTTTGTGTGGCAGTTTTCCCTTTGATGTCCATGTGTTGCTCTCTGGGTCATAGCAGTCCAAGGAATCCAAGTCCTCAATGACATTGTCTGCAGTGAGACATCGTCCTCCTGTGACATACAGCTTGTTCTTGATGACAGTGGCCCCGTGATGCATTCGTCTGTCCTTCATGTCTGCACATTTAACAAACTTGTTGCCTTTTGTATCATAAGCAATTATTCTCCGGGTGTACCCTAAATGTGAAGCCAGAGATGGAAGAAACAGATGGGAATTAGAGTTTATGGCTAGCAGAAGGAATAATAGTATCTTTCCTGCTAGTCTTCAATAAAACCTGTGATAAAGGTACATAATTTGGTAGAATTAAGATGCCTAAGATGGGAAACGATGTTGTGTCACAAGAATGCCTATCTGTCTGTCTTCCGTTCCTATTTGTCCTCATCCTGTCTCATACCACCTTGGCAGCCAAGTCTCTATGAGCACCATAAACCCCATCCTATCAGGCAAGCAACCTGTCAAACACAGCTGGAGCTTGCAGTTTTCTGCATGTGCCTTCAGAAGTCATGGAGTGTTTCTTTTCACCTGTCACACTCCTAGAGCTTCACTCGGAAATACAGAAACCAATGGCATGTGGGGAGGGAGCAACAATGCCCTGTTGTGTTGGAGTCGTAGCTGTCTACTGAACGGAGCTGGATACTCAACAGCCCAGTGCCACCAGTGCTCACTCCACTCCCAAAGCCCTCAGCTTCACATCTGTGCTGGCCACCATGCCCAGGACCCAATGGACTGCTCTTACACTGAGGGGTGATGTAACCTCGCGTCTGCTTAGAGGTAAGGGCTGGTACCAGGGCCATTGCTCTGGAGCAATGGAGGTCTGGAAGGTTGGTAACCAGCAGTAGCTTCCCCATGTATCCCTGTAAATAATCGAGAGTGCCTGTGGCAAATATGCTGCTTTGGGCCATGTTTCGCAGGCCTTGAAGCCACTTTTCCTAACAAAAATCAAGGCTTGTCTTGTTTAGGCCAGCCCACTCCCCGTTGTTATGATGTGACTAGTCACATACAGAGGACCTGAAACGTGATGAAAGCTGTATTTAAGAGAAAATGTTATTTTTGTGCGTTTTACTGTTGTTGATAAACTAAGAGCATTTGGCCAATGTTTTGGCATGGAAGCTGGCAAATAAAACATGACTGTGGTGAATCTCTCTACTTTCAAGCAAAATGAAAGTTGTTTAAAGTTAACATGAATTTCTGTGGCTTTCGTTAGATAAATTAAAAAAATAAATGGAGAACTTAAGCTCATCAGCAGCAGATGGGTCAATACAGGCCTTTCAGATTAATGCATTTGAAAATGAGAGAGTTGCAAACACTGTATTTTGGGCACTGTGGTCTGAGGTCAGGGTAATGTGCCACGCAGGAGCCTGATAGTCTTGGACCTTTTGACCCAGCTCTCCCCTATTCTCACTGCAAAGGGTAGCAGTGGCCTCTCGCTGAGAGATGATGCCACATTTGAGTCTGTGTGATTTGGGTTCAGTCCTCTGCTCTGCTAAAGCTTCCCTATCTCTCATTTTCTCTTCAATAATCTAGCACATGCTTCCTTGTGCCAGCCTGTGGTCGGGGGAGCTGCATTAAAGACTGTAGAGTGCCAAGCAATCAAGACATGATCCGTCAAAGTGCCACGAGCAGAGCCTGATCCTCAGGTTGAAAAAGACACTGAGAAGTTTCCTCTCTTGGAGTGTTTCACGTCCCTCTCAGGACATTTCACAATTACCCCCAGGAGGCATCTGCAGGACTGATTTGAGCCCTCATAGCCCTGCAGCCCACTCATCCCAACAAGCCACCCATGGTCTTGCGGTAACTGTGCTCTCTACCCTTCCAAGAAGAGCAGTCAGGGAGGGCCAGGCTGTGAGTCAGCAGGGCAGGAGCAGGACCCCCATGTCCTTGACTTCCTCCCTTCTTCTGCAGAGCAGTAACTTGCATTGGCTTTTCCTCAGTTTCCCCCCCTCCAGGCCCTGCTACTTGGAGTAAGAAGGTGCCTCGTGGAGAAACTGTCCCCACTTCCATGGCCATGAAACCCCATAAGAAATGTGTAGGCTGGATGCACTCCTTTCCTTCCCAACCTCCACATCCTTTTTGAGGGAGCACCCCAAGCAGGAAGGCTGTGAAATCCTGCAGGAGCTGAGCAGGAGGAGATGGGAGGGAAGGTGAAACAGAGTCCTTACCACCTACGATGATAATCTGGTCTCCAATCAAGACAGCTGGTGCACAGACATTCTTCACCACTCTGGTCTCCATCCGAAACCAAGTATTCCTGGAGACATGGTAAACCTGACAAATAAATAAAGATACACATGCAGCTGTTTATGTTGCATTCTAACTGGAAATTGTAATTACAGAGGAACTTATGGTTTTTGTTTTGTCCTAATGAATACAATCCTCTGGCTTGAATTGAGGAAATCTGAGAATTTACCCACTTTTTTTCCTAAAACGTCCCCTTGGAAAGCATTCTAGTTCTCCAGGCTTGTCTGCTCAGGAGATGCTAGCACACGCACTAAGGCAGAGTATATCTGCCGTATGCAGGCGGCTCAGCTGTAAATCTTTGTGTGACCATTAAATCACTATAACTCCCAGACAATGCTCTCCCAAAGTGCAAGCCATTACATTTCATTTTCCAGTTATTCTGTGTATTTCTGCCTCAGCCTTAGCAATTTCCTGGGCAAACAAAGCTCAACTTCACCTAGCTCTGCTGGCAGCCACTGTGTTTGCCCGGCTGCTATATTTGTGCTGGTGGCTGGTATGCACTCAGGTTGGCAAAGGGACTTGTTGATGTGACTTAGGGTGGTATCTAAGTCATCAATTTATGTGAGAAAAAGAGCTGTTGCCAGATGATGATCATTCAGTCATCTGTATCTGGGTGACACAAACTTTTATGTCACGTCATCCGCTTCTTAATATAGCAAATCTCTCCAGGACATCTCCCCACTAACTGATAAATACATTTCCTTCCCCCTGATAATCAAATAGCTTTATCACCGTAAAGAAGTATTGCTCATGTGCTGGCTGCCATCTTAGCCTTTAATGATCCTTCTTAGTTGAAACACCTAAACCAGTGAAAAACACTCGTGGGGAAAGTAACACTACAATGTTGCTAAAGCATCAAATCAGATAAGGAAGGATTTAATGTATTTTTTTCTTCCTAATAGAGTGTAACCGCTGAAAGCAGGCAGAGAGCCAGCAACATGTGGCAGGAGCCACATTTTTAACACAACTGTTTATACGAAATAACTGTCAGTTTAAGCCCTGGCCCTTTGATGAATGAGAATCTAATTGCTCTAACGATCGCGAATCTTTGCTTTTGCTGTGAGCGAGCAGGTGCACTGCTGCAACCCCGGCTCAGCCTCCGAGTGGAAAACACTGATTTCTGTGAGATTGGCTACAGGCATGAAGCCAGGCAGGGGGGTCGGCGGCTGCCTGCCATAGCTTCACCTGCAGCAGCCTTGGCCCCAGGACCCCCCAGCGGCAGAGCTGACTGACACCCAAAGAAGTACCTGGGGGCTTGAGCCTGAAAAACACTCAAAGGGGAAAATGAAAGAGTTGCAATGCTCCTTGCAGACAAGACTTCCCTGAAGCCATGTGTCAACTCATCCTGCCTCTTGCTGCAACTCACAATAAAGTCTTTTGGGCGGGTTGATTTCCTCAGGAGAGTGATGAACTGCTGAATACCTTAGATGAAGCTGCCTGTGCCAAGCAGGATTGACCATTACCTGGATCAGCCGGACAGGGTTTTGCATAATGTCTTCTCCCCCAAAGAGGTAGACCCTCTGATCTTTGGCAGCCACAGCAGGGTGAAGGACGGCAACAGGCATCTTTGCCATGCTCTCACAGGTGTTGTAGACACTATCGTATCTTTCCACAGAATTAAGGATTTCCTGGTTTTCACCAATTCCACCAAATGATAAAATATAATTTTTATATGCCAAGCTTCTGTGGGAGTAACGTGGAACTAACATGTGCTCAGCCAACCTCCACTGATTGAGTTTGAGGGAGTAAATGTAAATATTATCACTGACCGAGTTTTTCTTATTGCTAACAGGCATCCCTCCGAGCACATAAATATTGCTGTGCAAGCTCACTGCAGAGGCTTTGTACAGGCGCATGGGAAGTTTGGCCAGGCTTAGCCATTGGTTCGTCTTGTCATCATAGAGCAGGACATCCCTCGTCGTCTGCTGGCTATCCTTCCTGCCACCAATGATGATGAGGAACTCTTGGTTGGAGTACCTGCGAGGAACATGCAGCATGGGCTTGATGTCAGGCACGTTGGTGCTGTACAAGGAAAACATTTGTCTCCGGGCTGACTCAAGGATGCTCCTGCAAGTGGGTGAGGACTGAACGAGGGAGTCATTGGCAATGAAGTGGAAGAGGAAAGTTGGATGGACATACTGAAGCCGGACTTTCTTGAACAACTCTTGGATGTAACCTTGTCTTGCCTGGAGGTCATGCCGAATCCAGACCATTAGTGTCTCAAAGACCTGCTCCTCCTCCCCGCAGAGCTCATCATCCCCAAGGTAATCGATGAGCTCCAAGGGACAAAGGTCCTTTAGGTCTTCAGAAGAGGCCACCTCGGGAAAGCATTTCAAAGCCATAGCCTTGGCTTTCTTATTCAGGCTTTGGCAGTTCAAGACTTTGGCCAGTCTGATCATGCTCAGACAATTGTCAGGAGTCAGCTTGTCTTGGAGGTAGGCAGAGCAGGCCTCAAACAGCTTAGTGTACTGCAGCATGGAGGCCATCTCCAACAGGCATGGGACATTCTCAGCGGATATAAGAATCTCCCCTGTGTAAACGTAAAGGATAAGCTGATCCAAAATCTCGGCATCGATCCCCTTCAGGATGACTTTAGCCTGACGACTCTCTCTGAAGTCATTGCAGAACATCGCCTTGAAGTACGGACTGCTGGAAGCCAGCACGTTTCGGTGGCAGGGGATTTCGAAGCCCCCGGAGCAGAGGGTAACATCAGTCAGCATCCCACTCTGCCGCAGAGCATTCAGTTGCCTCAGCAGTTCGGAGGAGAAGTCCTGGTCTTTGAAGAGAAACTCCTCAGTGGATCCCCCCTCCATAGCAAAATAGGAGAGAGATGAATTCTGAACTTGGCAGAAAAAAACAAATTCTTAGCAGCTTTTATTGAAATATCCAGCTCCAAGGGAACAAATCGGGACTTTGATGTTGATCTAAATATCTGTTCACTGTTACGCACAAAAATGGAACATGGGTTAAGCACAGTGGGAAAATAATAAAGAAGCCAAAAGGTCACTAAGACCCTTTAAAATTTTCATAAAGTTATCAGATAGGTTGCAGCTCTGAGGTCAGCACTGACTGTGTCCCTGGCAAGAAGCAAAAGCACTGAAGTTATCTCACTGATTTGGGATGAAAGCTGGGTGGCTGAAGCAATTGGTTTGTTCGTTTTAATCACGTTGAATAAATGCGCTTAGACATTTATTCACTATTTTAAAGTATTAGCAGTTTAGTAGCTTGCGCCTCTTTCCCCTAGAGTTAGTCACTCCCAAAGAATGTAAATCTGGCAGAGCTGAACTCTGCAGCAGGGCAAACGAAACCCTAGAGACTGGGAATCTGCATTAAAACGGTTATTTATTAACTCTGCTTAGCTGTGCTTTTTTTTTTTTTAATGTTAATCAGACACACAATGACTAAATTAAGTACCAGGCAGAACAGTATGATGAGTATCTATTGTCATGGCTAACTGCTCAACCTGCAGTGCAACGGTAGGGTAGAAACGTTTACCTTCTGTTGTCCTTCACTGCATGCACTTACTCTCTGTCGTTTATTCTCTGCTGAGATTTTCCATAGCTAGAGCCTGGATAAAAAAACCTATAAACCCACAGGATGTTTCTTTCAGTAGGTAAGTGATTCATAGAGGGTGATTTCTGGACGTGTTTGTTCTGGAGTCACTTTTGCCGCTTTGGGGAGCCGCGCGCAGGAGCGGGGAGGCGGTGGGGCATTGTATACATTCCAGCGCTAAGAATAGGCGCACACGGGCTCCTCGCCGTTATCACATGTGACGCCGCTGTTGCCTTTTGCAATGACCTGGCCACTACTGAGCATGCCCGGGTGGTGTTTTTCTGGCAAATGTTTACATATAATAAATAGACACGGAGAGGAAAGTTCACTTATAAAAGTCCTGGCCGTCCGTTTGGAAACAGCGGCAGGACCCTGTCCTGAAGTGCCTGGGAACTCTAGAAGCCTGTAAACAGTCTGCAATGCTAGGTAATGCACTGTCACCCTGCTTTCATGGAGAAAAAGGGAGAGAGAAGGGCTTCCAGGGATGCCGGTGGGATGGACCGTGTCTCCACCTTATGGAGAGATGTGGGGAGCATCAGCTGGTTGCTGTCTGGTGGGAGATGCTGGTGCCCAGGGCTGCCCCAAGGTGGGCAGGGAGAGCCCAGCTACCTCTGTCGGGCAGAGATGAACTGCTCTTGGAGCAGTTTATCTTTAGGATACTGCTTGATATTTCATATAGAACATATCAGGTTGTGCCCTTTTGTGTAAGGACCTCAGCTCTCTGAATCCCTTAGCAAAGTACTTCTCAAGCAGCTGGCTTGAGGAGGCTCAGCATTATGGTTGGGAGGACTGGAGCGGGTTGCTGAAGTGAGTGCAGCAAGCTGGAAACCAGGGTCCCAGGGTGGCAGGTCCCAGGGTGGCACTTAGTTCCCCAGGGCAGACACCTCCATGGGGTCCCTGACTGCAGATGCCTGCACATGAACAAGGTGCCTGAGCTCCTTTTACATCCAGTGAGGTCTAGTCAATACAACCAAGTCTGTCAAGTTATTCAGGTCACCAGTAAGTACCACCTATATTTGGGCAGGTGAGTATTCCTCCAGGCACGGCTAGGTCTCCACGGGTGCTCAGCTGCCTCAATCACATGTAGGTGTCCGTATTTAACGCTCCCATGTAGGATTCTGCAAAGATGAGCCTAAATCCATCCTCAGGGCTGGGATCAGTCAAGCACCTTGTGCCAGCAGAGGATCCTCCACAACCCCAACTGGTGCCCAGCTGGGGTCTCCAGCAGGTCCAGTGTGATGTGTCCCAGCTCTGTGGCAATTTCCTGGGTGTTTCAAGAAAAGTGGCACTGGCTGCCCATGCCTGGGTAACTGGATTGGGCCCTTTCTGTGCTGAAATTCCTCCCTTTGTTCTGGGATGGGCTTGAACCCAAAATGTCTTTTCTAAGCATCGCTACCACAGGGAAACACAAGGTTAAAGCAAAACTCCTTCTCATACCCTCAAAGCCAAAGCTCACGGGTGACTCATGTCTGCATCAAGTCGCAGCGAGGCAGATGAGCGAAAATTGTTGGGAGCCACAGCGCCCTTAGGTCAACTCCTGTGCCGCGCTGGTGTTTGCAGTCCTCCATATGTTCCTGCCCCCACATCCACGGCCCAGCAGACTGCAGGGACGGGGGCAGCCTGTTCCTCTGAAAACAGCAGCTTTGCATCATAGGTCACGCCGCACATGGCCTTTCCCAGAGACTTTTCAATGCAGCAGAACAGGATGGTGAAATGCCTGAAGGCTAGACAAAACCCTGAAGGCCCAGACCCGTGTTAAGGACAGGGTGGAGTGGGGCTGGCATAGCTTTTTGGAGGCTGTGGCATCTTCCCTTCCCGCACAATCTGTGCATGTGTGTGGGCACACCATGTGTGTGTTTGTGAAGGGCCAGGAGAGGTAAGGGAGGGGAAGGGCAGGAGCTGCTGGACTCCTGCAGATGAGTCACTGTGAGGGTAAACATGGCCATGTGCAGCCTTTCCCCACTCCTCGAGGAGACAACCCAGAGGATGATGCTGGGGCGCTGGGGAAAATGTGTCCTCCCCTCCCTACTCCCCGCCGCTGCTGCCTCACCAGCTGGCCATGATCTTGGTATAAATATTTAGAGTGGCATTAAAAACCCAAAGGAGAATTTCTCTCTCCTCATCCAGAGAACATTAGCTACCCAAACAAAACGCCCTCTCGCTTTCTTGCTTGCTCTGTATGTATATGCTCTTGTTGCGGTCCGTTTTGATGATTGATTTAGCTTTATATCTCTGCTCTGGCTCTAACTCTTTGCTGCCTGTTTAGTTCTGCCTCTTCCTGGCAGTGGCTGTGGATTATTTTTTTAACCCTTAAAGAAACAAACGATGCTATCTGACTTCACTAACAATACTGTTTTGTGGGGTCGGGGAAGGGTAGGTGGGATGTTCTGCTTTAGATACAGATAAATGTGGCATTTATTTAGAAGATCTCAGGCTCGAGTGCTTTGCACGGTTATGCAAACTCCTGCTAACGCAGAGTACAGCGTGTGCTGTTTAAATAGCTTATTGCTCTCGGGGGGGTTGCTGCTCCCTGCTGAGTCCCCACACAGGTCCCTGCCAATTTGGGGCCAAGGCTCCCAAGCAATAAAGCTCCTGCTGCCTGCTTTACGACTCTCTCTTCTTTCTTTCCCAGAGATTATGGTTTCAGACACATCTCCAACAACCAAGTGGGTACATCAGCACTGCTCAGTTTGGATATCCTTTATAAATAAACTAGAAATCATTTTTCATGGCGTATCCTAGAACAGCATGTCCTATACGGCCCGTGCTGCTACAGCATGACCCCTTGTGAGAGGGAAGAGCTGTTTCTTCTGTGGCACAGTGTCACTTGTCTGAGAAAGTCTTTTTCTGAATGAGTTCTTCAGGCAGGTTTCCTAGGTTGGCGTGCTATTGACCACACCAGGCCTGAGTGGTCCTTTCTGGGAGGACAGGGTACTGCGTCAGCCGTGGGAGTGGGATGTTGCATGGATAAAGGGCTGTGGGAAGTGGGGATGTGGGCAAATCCAAGTGGGAAAGTGGGCTCATTTGCAGGTTATGTGGCCCAGCAGCACTGTGGGATGTGATGCTGCGGGTCCCCCATAGCCCCTGAGGGAGGCTGGAGCCACTGGGGGCTGTTAAAAAGAGCATCCCTCTGCAACTGCTGCTGTATGAACCCCCTCAATGGCCAGTTTCTATAAAATGGAGATGTCTACCAAAGAACGACCGCTTTGCTCCAATGCTGTATACTTACCCAGCTCCTTCTGCTCTCTTTCCTTAAGTGTTTGGGATTGCTTAGCTTTGGAATTAGAATGGTTGAGCCTTTGATCTGACCCAGAGCAGTTCTTCTTATGTTTTAATGTAATGGGATGATGAAATGTCTATTATCATGCACTAAGCAACAGAGCGGAAAAAAGCCGCAATCTAATCGGCCAGCAGACAGGTGCACAGGGAAGATTGGTGATGTCAGACAACTTCTAAAACTCATAAACTCACTGATCCTATTACAATTCAGGTGAAAATGAACAAACATGGATAAGGAAAAGGGACTGTTCGAGGCAGAGACTTCACTGAGCTTATTCAGTGTTATGTGGGCTGCCTCAATGACTATCAGCCCCCATAGTTATCAAGAGAGAGAGATCTCCCTTTCCCCAAATTTTCAGTCTAAATAGACAGGGGGACAAGAAAATTCCTTAATATTCCTTATTATGGTATTTATAAAACTGGGAGAGGGAACAAACCCCAGGATTAACATTCCTCGCTGTAAAAAGAGACAATTACAGGGACCATAATTAATCGGATACCATGAGTTGGAGAACACAGGAAGATGCCGAAAGCAGCAGCGGTGGCTGGCTGGGGTGACAGCCTTCAGCCCAGGCTGGGAGAGCAGCCAGCACTGCCTGGGATGCTGCTGGGAGCTTGGTCGGTGGGCCTTGACCGAGGCAAGATGGGCACCTGGCACCATTTTGCTTATTATAAGTTGGAGGGGAGAGAAATACGGGAGCAGAAAGGAAGACTAATGTGTTGGGGGATTATAAGATTTATGTATTGCATATTTACACATGCATATAAACATATATAATGAATATGTGCATTGAAAGAGCAAAGATATATCTATACTAACAAATTAATATCAAGAGATCGCATGGATTGGGACCTTTCTACTCAACGTGTATGTCTGTATCTCACCCAGCTGATACCACCACCAGGAGACCTAACTCCGCGTGGGATGTCTGTGCCAGACCTGTGAAGGACATGTTTCCCTACACCCAACTTCCTTCTGCTGCGACTAGTCACCAGCTATCTGGTCTTCTTCCTATTCTTTAAGTCCAGATACCCTTATGATCTTTCTCTCTCATTCCTCTGTAACTATTGCATTACTCATTTTCTATTTAGCTGCTCGGCAAACATCATTTCCCCAATGAAACAACACCACAGCTGTTGTTCACATTGGTATGATATTTCATTCTGAACTAAAGCTTCTTAGCTTTAGTCGAATTTGGGTTTGGTTCTGATAGGCGAGGTAGCAGACTACATCTGTAAACGCTCATCTTGAAATCTGAACTTGAATTTTGAACCCCTGACCTAAACTTTTGATATAGAGGCATAGGGACAAGTTTTACTCTGACAGCATTGGAGACACAGAGCAATTCCACAAGTGTCACTGCCACCACTGTATGTATTGTGTACAGATAGAGAGATATAGCATGTAATTCAACAATGACTTTGGCCCAGTATGTGTGGGTGTGAAGATGTGTGGGATTCTGGCATGGTTTCAGGCCAATCTCTAATTAAAGAGTGAAAGATTAAGATGAAAGCAATTGTACTCTTCCTTCTTTAGTCAGAATGACCTACTAGCGTTAATTAAAACAGTCTTCAGGCAAAAATAAATTTGGCTGCCAAAGTTATGCGCTCCACATTAAATGAAGGTTTAAAGTGTGCTGAGCTTCTAGAGGTTTCACAGAAGCCACTCATATAGCTTTGGGCACTCTTGTTGGAATATTTTAAAACAAATCCTTTGCCTAAACCAGCTCCTTCATGTGCATTTCAGACACCCGCTGGCTTTTTCTTCAAACTGCATCCTTTGAGAATGGGTACCGGCCGGCTTATCTTGGACTGAACATACAGTGTGACCTCTGGAGGATAAAATATCACCAGGAACACCAGACATCTAAGTAGATTATTCATCTATCCTTTCTATAGTCTCTGGTTACAAGAGCCCCATGGCAACAGCAACAAGAAGATACACAGATCCTGCACTGCTCCTTTCTTTCTGGGTCTGAACATTAAAATGCCTTTGATAAAGGCAAATCTGGAATCAGATGGTTGATTTCAGGTTCAGTATCTGCCTCTGATATTTTTAGGTTGCTAAAAATATTGCCAAAGGAGGATCAGGCCTCTGAAATGCTGGAACACCCTGTCATACCTGTGTGACACACAGATCATCCTTCTTAAAAGCCCTCCATCCTTCCCATCTCCTGTTTATTTTGCCCCATCTTTACAGATTATAACTAGGCGTCCTACTACTAGTGCTGTGACATGGATGCAAAATGGGAGAAATAGATCCAGTGCTTCAGAAATACTATTTTTTCTGGGGATTAGATGCCATCCTCCATCTCACCTCAGAGGATCCAGGTCTGAAAGACTCTTCCCCTTGCAGAGCAGTACACTCAGAAGGGGCCAGACACACAGAAATTCTCACAAGCTCATCTCCTTCGCCCAGACTCTCCTCTCTTCCTTCTTATTTGTCAGGCTCTGTCATGTTACTCTTCATCTACATCTTCTGTTATATGATTATAGGATTTTAGGGTAGTTCAAGGAGGAAGGGACCTCCAGCAGTCTCTAGTTCAGCCTCCTGCTCAAAGCAGGGTGGGCCATGAGATCAGACCAGGTTTTTGCTCCAGGTTTGCATCCAGGTCTTGGAAACCTCCAAGGATGAAGACCCTGCAGCTGTCCTGAGGCCCACATCTGCCTCTGTGGGAACAGCATTTCCCTGCCTGACAGATCCATCTCATGAAGCTCCGTCTCTTCCCCAGCTGCGCTCCTGCACCGTATCCCAGGAGGTGATGCCAATGGGGACTGCAAGTCCTTATCTCCTTCATGGAATAACTTAGGAGGTGACTATGCTGAGAGGGCAACTCGCAGACAGGGAAACCACTCCGACCTTCCCTGCTGATAGCAGGATTTTAATCAGGGCCTGACTTAAATCATTAATTCACAGCCCTCAGGTTGTTTAAAGAGCTGTTATAATGGGCTGAGAAGAAATTACTATCCATTTTCTCTTGGCAGGATTGTAACGGCATGACATGGCACCCGTCAAATTGGGGAAAGAGCAGGGATAATTTTCAGAATGAGAGAAAGACAGAAAATCTACCCAGAAGAAACAATGACAGAAGATTCCTCCACATATGCAAACAGAAAGAGGTCAATTTAGATTTCATTTTTTTTAACATGCCTTTATTGCTTAAGGACATTTGGCGAGATAGCCATAACATAAACCTCACGTCCAGCATTACTTGGCAACACATTTCCCAGCTGGAAAGAAAATAAATTGGATTTTTTTCTTTGTGCTAATGCCACATTTTTTGGATGCTATTTTGGAAGCTAATCAAGAGGTGGCTGCTCAGCATGCCTCTTCATTCTTGATGGCTTTTTAGTGCAAAAGAGCCAGCAGCAACTTTCTGAAGTCCCCAGAGGTATCAGACCGGACAGCTTCAGCTAACGACTTCTTGTACATTTGCTGGAACTTCTCCTTTATTGCTGGCAGGTCGCTCTGAGGAGACACCAAAAGCCTCTTTAGAAGAGTGGGATGTGCTTTGAGTAATATGCCCTGCTCCTACCAGGACCCCTGGGGTCTGTCCAAGGTCCACCACAGCCTGTGGGAGGAGGAGGGGAGAAAGGAGGAGGCCTAAAAATCTTGGAGGACTTTCAAATTAATTTAAGGTAAGCTCAAGTCAGAAGGTGTGGTGAGGGGACACTAGCTACAAAGAGGGTCTGTGTGGAGAGCCGTGCTGGGGCGGCTGGGGGCATCTCTGCCCAGTGCTCGGTGGAGCCATGCGGGCACAGCCTTGGTACTGGGCAGACTTGCACAGGTCGCTGCCAGGTCCTGAGGCCACTCCGTGGTGACAAGCAGGCAAAAAGGCACCTCAAGGAGTATGGCTAAAAGAGAGTTTGGTTCCACTCACAAAAGTAATTTTCTGGTGACCACAGGGGGGGAGAATTAAATGCCTTGTCTCAAGATCTCCTGTGAAATGGCAGGATTCTGATCTTTATGACTGGGGTTTCAAATGTTACCATGATTGGACTGTGCCTTAACAGAGAGACTGCCCTGGAGACTAATTTCTCACCCTGCCGGTCATTGAGAAATGTGCTCTCCTTGTCCCTGTGAATGACTTCTCCTCTATGTCAAGACTGAAACATCCCTGTGGTTACAGCCTACACAGCTTACAAGGAAGGAAGACTTAAGGACTGTGTTTAAGATCTCAAATGTCTTGTGCAGTTTTGTGCTTTTTAAAACGACAATTATCTCCTTTGGCTCTTTATTTTTCTTCCCTCCTCCCCATCTGTTTTTCCCAGCTGGAATCAGAGAGAATTGGCAACATATGTTTGTAAGCAATTCTCAATTTGGGAACTGCTGCTTTATCATTACTTAACGAGGAATTTACTTTCAACATCCTATTGGGGCCAGGCTTCCCCATGGGCTAGTTTTAACCAGGTACAGTTGACTCCACTTGAAATTGCCTGTGTGCTTCCTGGTTTAGTTCTTCTGAAAACTGAAGTAGATGCAGAATCAAAATTAGAGTTGCCCGGGTACAAAAGCAGAGTGTGACCGCTGATGTCATTGGGCTGAAATGGGCCAACTGAGCACGTGACCTGCCAGAACTCCCTCCATACCCTCTACATTTGTATTTCTGCCGGAGCTGATGTGAGGTATCACAGGTCGCAGGGTACCCTACCTCGGCCCTGGTGACAAGGATGCGAATCAAGGTCTCTTCATCAGTCCCGGCTCCTTTCATTGACTTGTGCAGAAGTGTCGCAAAGTAACCTGGGCAGTCTTTGGCACAGCTGACTAGAGAAAACAGTTAAAAGGCTTCATTATACTTGTAAATTTACACTTTATGATACATCTTCAGTGAGAAGGAAATAAATAAGGAAGAAATAAAGGAAACTCTCTAGGGTTTATGCTCAGACAGACATATGGGCTTTCATTCTGTGTCTGGTCCCCTATCAGTATGCAAGGAGAAGCCTTGGAGTCTGAATGGGGACGTACATTTCTCCACAGGGAAAGCATGTTACACAGTGAAATGATCAGCACTGAGTACTCTGCCGTTCCACAGTGAAAATGAAATTAATGAGAACAAGCATTTGCCCCTCTGGACTTCCTCTTGCCCATCCATTCCTGAGGTAGCTGCTCACTCCGCAGCTCACAGGGGCAAGATCCAGAAGAATAACAGCAATACCAGTAAGATAACAAGAGCCAGGGCACAGGCTTAAACGCTGGTCACAGTCACCCCAGTGCTATCTTGCTGTCAAGGGCCCTGTACATTTCTGTGGTGGCTGGCTAACACACTTCTGATGATGCCCAGGCATCCACTGGAAGTTATCGCAGCCATGGCCTCAGGGACAACTTGGAGGTGGCCACCCTATGTTAGAGGGCAAATAATTTAGCTGTTTGGAGAACAGCTGTGCCTAGCAAGTTCTATTTCTAAAACCAAGGGGTCCAAATCACTACTGAAAACTGTCTCTTCTTCTCCTGGCAAATATGTCAGCTCAGTTTAGGGCTGTCACGATGTCCATCGCCAGGCTGTACACAGACCCCCAACAACCAATGTCAGATGATGGCAAGAACCAGAAAAGAAAGCTCTTGCCACTTTTTTTTTTTTTTACCAAGAGTGAGATAAGCCTTCTCCAGATCTCCAGATGTTTCACTTTTAATGGATTCTTCTATGTCCTTCCCACACACCTACAAGGACAACAAAAAAGGAGCCATCAGAGCCGCTGTCTGTACATGTCATCCCACTGCCATAAAACCAGCATCAGACTTAGGATCCAATGGCAAAAAGCCAATTCAGATCCTTTAGAGCATTTCCAAAGGAGTAATTCAAGGGCAAATGAAGTTCTCCTCTGGTGTAAGTGCTCACAGAACCACTGGCACCAAGAAAAGAAGGTCTATGCGGCCAGGTGAGGCACAATGGTTAAGAGATGGACAACCTACATCAAGCAATTGCGTGAATTGGAGGGCTAGAATAAAGAAGCTGTAGCGTCTTCTTGAGTGACCCCTCACGAGAAGAAACTGTTTGAGCTTCCTCTAACCCCTCTGTCAAAGGCTCTGGATGGCTCCCACACAAATAAGATAATTTTTGGAGCTTTACCAGCTCTATGAAGTTTTGTTACTTATTGTCTTTGGCTTCCCGGGGAAACTTTACAATCACTGCAGTTGTTCCCAAGTTTTTGTATTATTCTCTAAGAAAGGGGAAAAACAGACTGTCACTTCAAACCCGAGTTTATCCTGACTTTTGTGAACTTTGTGATCCTCAAAGCCAGGGGTACAAGGCGGGAAGGGATCTCTTCTGAGGATTTGGGCTTAAGTTCTGCAAACTCTCAACCTGGTTTAGATCTGGGCCTATTTGTCTTTCCAAATGCAGAGAAGTACTGATGTTTGCATGGCTCTAATCTTGGCCCACTTCAAATGCAGCCAGGCAGGATGTGGATTGGTTTGGGCAACCTGATCTGCTTGGCTTTAGGAATCAAAAAGCCAAGGTAGCTTGGCTACTGGAGCACTTAACTGAACCCCCAGGGTTTGGGCCATTCCGAGGGAGAGAGTATCAGTTAGTGACTGGTTTTGTTCTCCTGCCAGCAGCAAGCCAAAACTTGGATTAATCTGCAAACATTTTTCCAGCTAGGGGTTCCTGATTGTGCTGACACTGAAATATGGCCTTGACTGGAGTTTTTTTCATTTTCAGTGCCTAGGGCTACAGTTCTCTGATGAACTCAGCGTCATCCTAGGGAAGTTCAGAACTATGAGCCAGAGGCTGGAGCGGGGACCCTCTCCTGGGAATAAGTGTCTCTGATAAGCTTCCACCTCGCTGTCAGGAGAAGGATCTTGGATTTCCCATTGCTTTGACTGCCTCAGGTCATTTCCAGGTGAGAGATCTCAGTGGAGGTGAGCTCCAGGCCCAGGCATGAACAAAATGTCCCTGGTGGGTGACACAGAGAGAAGTACCAGACAGCCGGGATCCTGCTGCCTACTGTGGGGACACCCACCATGGTGCAGCTGAGGGAAGGAAACTACATCGCGACATGTATTTGGCTGGATGTTGTGTAGGTTATGAAGAGGAAAAGGTTCTTCACCGGCAAAAGATACAGCTTTTAGTCCCTATTTCCATAAGATCAGCATCCAGTTGTATAAAAAGGTTTTCCAAGATTCTTAAAGCATTCAAGAAGTTTTAAAATGGCAAGGAAAGGATTGCCTGCTCTACATGTATTTGTAAGGTCTGCAAATTACATGCCAGGCCCTATGCAACTCACATCGCGGAAGAGAATAACTCACCTTTTCGTAAGCTTGAAAAGTAGCTCTCAGCTGACTATAGCTTCTCTTTGCTAAGACCACATTGAAAGCCAGCTCCTCTGTTCCCCACCGGCCTTCTCCTGCCTGAAAGATTACGTGTTATTTTTTTGAAGCACTTGTTTATTCACAGTAGAGACAAAAAGTCAGCCAGAGCCCTTGATCCACCAAGCTCCAGCCTGTGCCCCCCTTGCTTCATGTCCTTACATTGCCATTGCCCCTGTACTCAGTATGTTTAGACACCCCTGGGGCAGCCCTTGCTGTGCAGGGAAATGGGGGATTTTTCCACAATTCCACTTACTTTATACAGATCTGTGGCATCTTGCTCAGCGAGCTCTGCATTGACCTGTTGGGTCTCATCTCGGGTTGCCTACAGGAAAGGACATGACAATAAAAAAACCTGATGAAGTGCGGGGGACATTTCTAGTGGAAGGGAAGATTGTAAGCTTGTGGCCCTCACAAATATTTTGGTTATAGTTTTGCTGCCATCTGCTGACAAATGCATAGTAACGAGGCATGGTGGGACTTGGTGGTACAGCTTTGAATGGTCTGTTCATGTTAACCGCAGCCCCTGATCTTCCTGAGTTTCAAGGTGAAGCCTGAATGCTAGGGCTTATGTCCCAGCTGTATTTGCTGTGTGCTGGGACCCTAACGAGATTGCAACTCTGATGCCTCTGGAGAAAGAAGGGACTATCTGGGCTTAGTAGCTGCACAGCAGTAGACTGTACTCTGTGGATGCTGCCCTGTAGATGGTCCCCCTTGTCCCCAGTGTCCTCGCTGTCCCATGGGTGCTCCCTTTCCCTCTGCCAGCCAGTACATGTCAGAGCAGAAAAAAAAAAAAAATCAGAAGAAAACCTGGTCTGGGTTTGGAGTTAGCCTTGCTTTGAGGAGAGCCAGACTAGAAGAGCTGGAGGTTCCCTTCCCATCTGGGTCATTCTTTTGTTCTGGTTTGTGCTGGGTTTTGCAGGTATTTTTCCATGATGGGAAGTGTCAGCATGCGTGGGCAGGCATTGGGGTGGCAATGGGGCTGAGATGCACAGACAGAGCTGGGGCAGGACCGCCCCACCATGGCCTTTGGTTTCACTCCTTGAGGGCTGAGCTGCTTGGTACATACAGCACCCTGAGCTCAAACCACAAGGTTTCTTAGGAAAGCAAGCAGCTGGTGTATCCATCATCTGGCTACTGCAAAAAGGTTCCCAGTACCTGCAGTGAAGTTTTCATGGTGCTGGATATGCCCTGATAGCTGCAAAATATTTTCCTGGTTAACCCATACACTCTGAGCATTCACTAACACTCTAATTACTGGTAGAAATTACGAAGGACTAATCTATGAAAAAGATCTGAATAACTATGAAATATTATTTTCACTCCTGAAAATACACTCCAAGAGGCTGAAGAGAGCTGTACCAATGCTCTCCAGAGTGGGAATCTAACTGTGGTGTATTTAGTGATGTGACTGTTAGAGCTTTAAAGCTTCTTCTATTTAATGAATCTTTTCATTTCTCAGGGTTTGGCCACCACGTTGCATTTCTAGATGTAATCTTTACTCTTCTTAATTATACTGTGTCTTTATGGAGGTACTAATTTTTTTCTTTATTTCATGTAGGTGGTTTAGAATAAAGTGTGCTCCAATAGAAAATATGCTTTTTTGGTGAATGGACAACTAACTTAACAGCAATCTCTTTTTTATTTGTTCTGTATATATCTGAATTTTAAATTCCTCAGATGGAATTTGAGGTGGAAATC
>KZ506422.1:174634-195155 GCA_002844005.1 Limosa lapponica baueri
ATGACCTTGAGTGGGTATTCTAGCCATTACATAATAATAATAATATATAAATAATAATAAAATGAGGCTGTTGTCTTCGAAGTATTGGACCTTATGAAATTATTTCTGATGTTATATAACTTCTTTAGTTATATTTAAAATTATAAAAAATTTTAAAATAAAAAAGTTGTATTTAAAAGTTATAGATATAGAAAGCTCTTATCCTGAAGAATGTCTTTTGCTTATTATAACTACCTCATTATTGTATTACACATAATAATTACATTATTATAAATACCAGCTAATACTTATTATGATTATCCAGGGTAGACAGGATAGAGAAAAGGAAATATCTCTATGAGGTATATGCGTAAGAGGAAAGCCCCCAGCCTTACCTCTAGCACAGTGACTAATATCTTCTGTAGGGAGCCACTTGTGTCACTTTTAACATCAGACTCTAGATCCCTGTCAAAGACTGTGGAGAAAAAAAAAAAATCTGTGAGGGTTCACCCAGTGATAAAAGCGTTAAATGTGTGTGTTTGAAAGACAAAACTACTTACGCCGTTTGTATGCCTCCTTTATGTTCACAATTTCCTAGACAAATAAATAAAATAAATAAATAAATAAGCAAATTAATAAATACGGAAAATCTTTCACAAATAAATAAAATAAATAAATTTAATAAATAAATATATAAGCAAACAAAATGCCAGCAAGTCAGTACCATGCCCATGTTGCTTGAGGTGTAGCAGGCGTGGAGGGAGGAGAAACCGAATTCCCACTCCCCGCTCAGGGCACAGAGACACGGCACAAACCCAGCTCAGTTCAGGACACATCTCGGTGGAAGCCTGACTTGTGCAGGTGTCCCTCTGCTTTCACATGCATTTAGGCATAAGCTGAAGGGCTTTTTGAAGAGGATCGCATTCCCGAACCTGGCAGGAGCCACCTCTGGGCAGTCAGAGGCAGTGCACCTGGGGCTTCCTCTGTCATTGATGTTGCTTCTGTGCCACCCACAGGAGATGCGAGTAGGACCAAGGAAGGAATTTGAATCATACTCCAATTAACTCCTGCAAAAGTTTCAGCCTCAGTATAGCAACCTTATGGCTGCAGCCACTGACAACAGGCATTTCAGCCGTGGAGGCTGGTCTGATCCCTCCTCCTCCTCCCCAGGGGATGCTCTTTGCAAGCTCTTTGCCCGGCTATGTTGGGAAAGTCACAAATAAAAACTATCGGGGTGTCCTAACCTTATTGTTTCGTGTGCAGAGAATCTCGATCAGCAGTGACTCATCCGTCCCAGCGCCCTTCATTGCCTTCTGAAGCTCTCGGGCCTCATACTCACAGGGCAGGTCCAGCAGAGCCAGCACAGCCTTTTCGAAATTCCCACTCAGGTCTCCCTTCAGGTCGTCTTCCATATCCTGCGGGGACAGTCAGAAGAGTCAGTGCAAAAGCTGAGCTGGGATCAGAGGGGGAGTTTATTTGTTCCAGAGAATTTCATGATTTCAAAGCTTCTTCTGGACCAAAAAGGGACAAAGCCATAAAAAAGGCTTTAAATACATGGACTTCTTTTTTTGCAAAATAAATTCCTTAAAATTTTTTGTTTCATATTGAATGAATGATTGTCCCATCTTCAAATACCAGCCAATATCAGTCCAGTTTTGACTCTTGTTTGTTTGAATAAATGCAGTCTAGTGTTTTCAAAAGCCTAACAGGAGAGTTTACTCTGAAACATGATGCAGAAATGTTCTGCTTCAAAAAAGCTGCAACAGAAGGGATCAAACTTAATAAATGTCTCTTCCAGTCTCAGTTAAAATTGACTTATTGGAAAAAGCAACACATTTCTACAAAGTGCTTTGGTGCCAAGCAATCAGCATTCTTTCCCCAAAAAATAATAAAAAAACCCCAACCTTCTACTGATGATCTACTTAATTCAAAATTTAATAAGGCCCCAGAGAAGAACTAGCTCGTGTATGCACGCTGAGAAGGATGCCTACTGATGAATTATTTGAAACTCCATCTGCAGTCGATGTTTCCTGTAGTACGGGAAGTACTTGACAAGTTCAGAACAACTCGAAGTCTATTGTTCTTAAATACCCTCTTACACAATCACAAGTGAACACTCAGTCAATTCAAGTCAGAGGCTGACATCGCTGTTGGAGCAGTTTCAACGTGTGCACCGGGAACTTTGCTTCCTCAAGCAGCAGGAACAAGAAACGGTACAATTTGCATCTCCTTCCCAAGAAATTTAGGCTGCCCGGGAAGGTGAGAAGGGTTGCTCCATGCTGAGGTAACTCGGATGTCTCACGGCATTTGCTCATTTCTAATGCCTGTTTTTATTAATCCTCATTATAGAAGTAAATCTATAGTATTTATGTAACCAAAATCTTTATCATGCTTGCTGTAACTGTTACATGCTGAGGGTGGTGAGACACTGGCACAGGTTGCCCAGAGAGGTGGTACATGCTCCATCCCTGGGAACATTCAAGGCCAGTTTGGACGGGGCTCTGAGCAACCTGATCTGGTTGAAGATGTCCCTGCTCATTGCAGGGGGTTGGACTAGATGGTCTTTAAAGGTCACTTTCAACCCAAACTATTCTATATGATTCTTTACAGAAGGTTTTCAGGTTCAGTGCTGCCTGTCTTATTAACATTGCCTAACGACTAATGAGTGAGGAGACCTTAAGAAAATACCAATATAATAATAAGCTCTGCAGGATTCAGCTGTTTACCTAAATAATATATTAGAAGTTTTATTTTTCTTGTTGGAAACTATTTTTCTTACTCACAAAATCATTAAGGCAGTCTAACTTTCCTCCTCCAGAAATCAAGTGCCCAGTGAGAGTTCTCAGTTTCACAACGTGTATTCTGCTTCATCACTGGACATCTATTAAACTCAACAAAAATATAATGATGTAAGATCAAATAGTTCCCCTGAATTTGCATCTGGTCTGAGAGGAATTCTGACCAAAAATTTCCCTTTTACATTAATTCCTTTTTCTGAATGTGCTGAAGATGAACACTGGCTGAAACATTTTTTACTTCAGTTATGAATAATTTTCTAGCTCTCCCAACTTTGATTAAAATGCTCTGATCTGGTTAAGGCTGATTTCAAGAAGACTGTAAGGCCTAAGATTAGAAATATAATTGGTATTTTAGAAGATAAAATAAATTGCTGAATCAGAAACTAACTGGTGTCCTCCTTAAATCCACTGTGCCCTTGATATTTTCAAAAGCAGAGCCTGTAGGCTATGTTTCTAGCAAGCAAGCAGTATGAAACAGAGAGGCCATTTATTTTGAAGCACCTTGCTATACAGAGCCTTGTACTTCTGTTTTATTTGTTGTCTCTGCTCCGCTGTTCGACTCGACAAGACTTCAATAATTTTCTTTTCATCGGTTCCTGAAAAAGAAGTTGTGCATGGGAATTATTTAATCAGCAATGTAATGCCGAGGAAAGAAAACATGATCTCTAAAGAGAAAAAAACTGCTATACATATATCCCCACTGGTGCCAACTTTAGGATTTGTAGCATCTAAGATTCTTTTGAGGATATATTTAACTGTAGTCAGCTACAATGCTCAGAACATGAAATAAAGTTCACCATCTCGTGCTGTTCATCTTTTATCAGGGCAATTGAGTCTTCTGTTTGAGAAGGTTGGACACTGCTCCTAAAATCAGGGTTATGCCAGTGTCTGTAGGCTGACATGCACGTGCTTGTTTAAGTATTCCTGAGGGATCAGCCAAAGGATCCAGTTCATTAAGTGCACAAGTGCTTGTGCCGGCACAACAGAACGAATGGCATGGGGTGAGAGGCTGGGGCAGGTGAGGATGTGATTAAATCAGCTCTGTTAACCCATAACCTGAATGTACAGCCTGTGCAAAATGGGTTGTGCTCTGCATTAAATGGTGTCAGGAAGAGAAGCAGGAACCAGCCTTCATCAGGTTGCATGATGAGTCTGAGTCTCTGCTGATGCTGTTTTGCTTGGCAAAAATAAGTGAGAGTGAAGCGGGAGCACGGGGTGCCCCAGTGATGTGCACCACAGCAGCTGCATCCCCCAGGAACCCGTGGGGGAGCTGAGCACGCAGTGTCCCCCCAGCAGAAAGCCCTGGGGCAGCTTCGAGCTGTGACTTGCACGATGGATGGAAGCAGCTTACTAAAGGCAATGACCTTGTTCTTGTACTTTTCTTGCCCTCAGCCACATAAACAGATGTTTGCACTAAACAAAGCTGCTGGAAGGCATTCGTTACGTGTCTGCCTAGAGGGACAGGACTGCAGTGATGTTACTTGGATGCCCAAAAGACACAATAGATCAGCTATTGCATTAACACATGTGTCCTGGGGCACTTCCATCTGAGGGCCAGCAGCTTGCCTCAGGCGTTATTTCTTCAAGACAAGGATTGAAATGGAGAATGTGTTTCAGGAGAGACCTATGACCCTGCATGTGATGGGCACTGCCAAACTACCCATAGTATATAAAGGGTTTAGATGGCAAATCAAAGGCATCAGGCCACACGCCAGGTCTGCTGATGTGTGCACGTCATGCTGGTGGACACTGCCCCATGCTCTCCTTGTGCTCTTCCATCTGTTGCATCCACCTACTGGGCTCTCAGATGCCTCATCTCAGGCTCTTGGGAGCAGGGATCAACAAGGGTTTCCAAGCAGCTACCAGTGGAAAGGATAAAAATACAAATGATATCGGCATTCAGCAGCAGCTGATGTGTTTTCATCCCGACATGTCACCACCAGGCACATACAGGACAAGTTTAGGACATCTTGTCCAGTTCTTCCTGCTTAGAACCGAGGCAGAAGGCATGGTCCAAATTTGGAAGGAAAAGGGCTCCTATCTGACAATGTGGGGTTAAACTCTCAGTAGGAGAGTCCTCTGGGGAACTATCTTAAGGGGGCTTAGCTGGTAGGACAGGAGTAGTTCCTAAAATTCAGCACTTAACTAGCTGATTCTGAATGTCAGTGCTATACCAGGAAGAAATGCTTAAATATATGTTTGCTGTGCAAATGCCTGGAGTGAATGAGTAACTTATTGCTCTGGTATGCTGCCTGGCTGTTCTTCCTCTGCTGGACACTGCCACTTCCAAGGACCTGAGGATCCCATGAACTCTGTGCATTCCTCACTCACAGCAGTGCACAGTCAGCCAGCTCACTTCAAATTGCCTTAGGAGATGTGGAAGCCAGTATTTTCGGTTAAAAATCACTGATGCAGATTGAGATCACTGTATATTCCATACAGGTGATGGAACTGCAGTGGGTTCTGATGAGCATATGGAGCGGTGATGTTTTTTACTGGTCCTTGAAGGCCTGGGAAAGGACATATAACCATGACCTTAATCCAACCTGAGTAGCTGGACCTCATGACTGTCATATCAGCCTTGACAGCTCGACGTTCCTGTCACAGGGAGCAAATATCATGTTTATCCCAATCCCCTGGAGCCAAGCAATTAACAAACTAGATCTTACCAGTCTTTGAGCAACAAGCTGGCCTCCCTTCCCATTTATTTTAATCATATAAAACTTCATGGGTGTGCATGTTCTTTGAGTCAGTAAGTGACAGAAAGCATAAAAATTACCTGAAACTGGTTGGAACAGTTGTTTTGCCCTAAGTTTATGTATATGCTCTTTATAGTATTGAGTTGCCCTTTGTATAAAAAGAAAGAGCTTTCTTACCCGCTCCTTTGCAGGCGCTGTGTATTTTCTTGGCATCTCGGTCTGCATCAAACCCATGATGATGGCGTTTATTGGTTGACTGGGAAAACAGAGGCACAACAGATACATGGGAAACAATTTCGCGTTAGTCTCTCTGAACGACAGCAGTTTGGGCCAGGTAATTGCTCGATCTTTGTTTGAACCATCCAAATTGTGAAGTTCATGCTGGGCTTTGCTGAAATACTGTATCTATCGCTAGGGCTCCTAGAATGGATCCACAAATAGCTGTCACCACACGACACACAGTGCTGATCCTATACAACTTTATTCTGCCAGTTTGGGCTAACTCAAATGATTTAAAGGTAATTACTTCATACTAAGCATTTTCATGCCAGATCAAATATTATTTGTTTGTACCACTTTAACAACAGGCCAATATAAAAGCCTTATCAGACACGTACAGAGCCAGGCCCCGTCTCTGCAGTATGTTTGTAAGTACTAGGAGTTTACAATCCCAACCAGCTGAATAAAAACTGGTCCTGCCAACCTTTCTTGCGTTGATGCATTCGTGCAAACAAGATAATTGGAGCTATATAATGTGATAAAGCTGGTGTTTTTTTTTTTATTTTGGAAAACAGTAAGGGTTACCTTGAGCTAAATCTGTTGGGGAAAAGTCCACAGCCACAGCAGCAGTTTACAGCCTGACATAGCAATGTAAACAGAAAACTATGCCTGTTCCTGCTGTTCTGACAAGCTGTGAATCACAAGAGCTAAAACGCTGGTATACCCTCTATTCTGCTGTTTCTCAGGCAGGGGTAGAAGTATCTGAGACCAGGACAGCAGCAGCGTTTTCAACCCCTGTAGTATCATGAATCAGATCTTGTAAGCACCTAAGCTCTAAAATAAGACTGGAAAATAGGTTCTGGGCTCCTAAATCAAGTAGAACTATATGCACACCACGGTCTTGGAGGGTCTAAGTGAGCCCTGCAAGTGCTTTGGCATTTCCATTCAAATAGCAACATGTGGATGAGGCTACTTGCTTTGCAGAGCTGCCAAGGACTGGCATCACCATTGTTAATTAAGGGTTATGATACTCCAGGGCATGGCACTCTGCTCTCCACTAAATTAAGGGTTATGACACCCCAGGGCACGACACTCTGCTTTTATGCCTTTCTGAAAATGCCACTATCCTGCTGAAGAGCAGAATAGGCTAAATGGCTGGTTAGCCTCCTTATCTCTGGGGACAGCACAGAGCAGGGACGATTCCTGAAAGACATTAGGCACAAGATCATTCTGCTTGTGGGATAAACAGAATTTAGCCATATGGCTGTGGGCCATGCTCTGCCATGTACCCACCTGGCCAGAGGACAGGTTTATTTACAAGTATAGATATAGCCTGGAAGCATGGTGGTTGGTATTCTTCAAAAGTTTCATGCTGTGATCTACCAGCTCTGGTAGAATAGCTACAGCTTTGGATAAAGGAGTCCTCTATCAAAAGACAAAGGGGTTTATCTCAAGGAGAAACCCCAAATCCAGTCCCTACCCTGCTTTACCAATGTACTTTGGCGACAGACCAAAGACCATGTAGGTACCTGGCTGTTCTAATGCAGTTAGCAGCCAGGCTACAATTCACTGCTAGTAGTAGTGCAGCCATCTCACTCAAATGGAAAGTTATTTTTACAACAATGGGAATTACTAAGGTACAATAGCAATGAAATGATTTCTCTCAGTCTCTACAGCACAAGCTAACACTTTCATTGCCACATCATTATCACGAGTGTTGCTTGTAAATGTGCATCCTACTGTATGCTCTGACACACATAGGCTTCTCTGAACCTTTCAAATAAGGTGGAAATAGATGTATATAAGTAACTAATATTTTCTAGAAGGAGATTTTATTTGACAGTCTTCAAATTTCTCAGGAATTTTGTCAAAAAAGAAACGAAAAAAGCACAAAGTTAGAAAACAAATACCCTGATCACCATCTTCATCCAAAATGAATTGCATTCACATTTTTCTATTACGATAGGGTGTATGTGCTTCTCCTTTGATGGAATCATATACAAAAGATATCTTTTTGCACAAGATGCTTGAAAATTAAGCAGCTCTAACTTCTTTCTTCTCTTCTGACTGCTACACCCTCATTTCCATTCTTGTGAGAATAAAATTCACCTTTGTTCTCTGCAACACACTCAGTGAGTGATGAATTTGAGGGAACAGAATAACGGGATCCCACACACAATACAACCAGAGCCTGTTCTGGATATACAGTCCCAGGATGCAAAAGCCCCATGCGCAGCCATGCAGAGGCACAACGGGCCTCTTTGCTGGAAAGTTGTACAGGCACGCGGTGTTGATGCAAGGAGTGTGGTCCAGGCACTCCTCAACACGTGGTGGAGTCAATGAGCATCACAGCATAGCCTTCAGGAGGATGCTCTGCTGCCCGTTCGAGTGAGTGTGCCCCACACACCGCACTGTACGGTCCCAGCACAGTTTTCCCCTCTCCACAATACCAAGTTTAACATGCCAAGTGTTTTGAACACTTCAGCCCATACTTTAGCATATGATTGTATCGTTGGGTAATGCACTCCTAGTTACTTCTTGCACCTGTATCACGCACCCGAGGGACACTGTAAGCTGGACAGACAGCATCCCTGCCCTTCTGCTGTGGAAAGCAGCTGTTTGTAGGAACAGGGTACACAATCTGAATGGAGTGGTGACATTAAGATATCATTATTTTGGCTGTGTAGCGTTAGCATGCTTTTCAGATGATGTTCATGCCACTCACACGGTTGATCCTGCTGTCTGTGTTAGGCAGCCAGTACTGAAGTTATTCTAGAGTTGATTAGAAAGCATTTCTTTGTGAAGGTAAGGACCAGAGAAACAGCTGAAAAAATCAGCAAAAAAGGGACAATTCTGGAGCACAAAATACAGATAAAAGTGCTAACATATCAAATGCATAGATGTGACTCCTTTGTAGTATCCAAGTGCTATTCTAATTCATAGATACCCAAATTCAGTCCAGCAATATGATTTGAGAACTCTTGTTCCACATTCACTTCCTTCTGACCTGGGGCAGAAGTGTGAGGAAAAAGGCTTTGTCTGGCATTCCCTCCCAGTGTTCAGTCATTCAGCCTGGACAAAAACACCTACGCAGACTCCAAAGGCAAGGAGCTGGTTTGTACTTTGCTTTACCCACCAGCAGTGCTGGGCTGTGGGTATCACCCTTGTCATCGCAATGCTGCCACCTCCGCAGTTCCCATTGCTCCAACGGTAATGGCATTCCAGGACTTTGGGAGAGTGGTTTCCTCGCTCATGCCTCAATGGCTGGTCAGCTATGCTCAGGTTTGAGTGATTCCCTAACGCCTACATGCAACTTGTCGCTGTAGCTGTTGTGTTTGTGTGCAGCACAGTTGCAACAGGTAGCAAAATGACAGCACCAGCAACAGAAATAACATTGTGGATTTATGAGGAATCATAAAGACATAAATAAAGGAACATATTTCTTTTCAATGTGGAAGGGGAGGAAGGCCTGTTTCTTAATGATGTTCAGCACACGTTTGTTTTAAAGCACCAGAGGAATCTATTGAGCCAGCTCTGCTAAAGCCATCATCTTCAAATAAATCACTGTAAAACATTAAATGATGCATCCAGGAGATATCATTCTTATAGTACTGGGTGTAATACTAGTATCAGCTTTATAGATAGGAAATCTGATACCCTGAGTAAGTGACTGTCAAGGCCAACTCCTGAGTCATCTATAAAGCCCTGGTTAAAACTCACTACCTGCTGGGTCCCAGCCTTGTTCTTGCCCAATGATGCAGCCTTCCCACACAGGAGAGGGAGGGCTGCTTCAGAACTGTACTGCTTCCTACCCTGCGGATTTCAACAGGTAGATTTTCTTGCAAGGGATAAATGGCAAAAGAAATCTGTTTAATACCATTTGTAACTTGTAGGTATTCTTTTAAAAATATGGGCAGAGTCACTTTAATACAGTTCTTGGTTTGGAGTTAAGGTCTTGGATTAGATTTGAGTAGTTAATGACTTACAAATGTTAAAGCAATTTTGGTGACAGCATGATGTGGAGTCTGAAATATCAGGTGGAGAGATTGCATACAAATTTTGCAGCTGGACATAAGATGTAAAGGAACTTGCTCTCATAAATTGGTCCAGCACCGTCTACTCAGTTACTTAATTTTCTTCTACATTTCTCTCCAATACTTCTGTATTTATTAGTGTAACCAAAGTTCTGCTGGTAAGAAACCCTCTTTCTACTTCCAGCCTAGCTGTATTCATGGCCTATGTCCACTTGTTCTTTCTGCCAACAGTGTTCCTTAGCTTGAACAGTTTTTGCCTCACTCATACATATTTTTAGACAACATCATTTTCCCTTGTAGCTTTGGCTAAAATTGCCACAGATTTATTTATATTAAACTGGATAGATTATAACTGATTTAAAACTAACACTTCTACCTTGTTGTAAAGCACATCAAGTACTTTTTCCTCCTGTAAATTACATTTGACTTTAAGGAGATGTAAGATGAGTTTATAGTTGAAGATGGTCTACAATGTTTAGAGAAGCATTTGGAGACTGTTCTTTTATATTTCAGCATGTGGAGCCCTTACAGTGGAGCCCTTACAGCACAAATAAACAGTTTTAACAAAAAGGTCAGCAAAACTAAGAAAGACGGGGGGTGAGGGGAAGGGGAAATAAAAGCTCTGATGGATTCAAGGCATCAGCAGTTAGAATTGGTGGGAAATTACAATACATTGCAGATATTTCTGAAGACAAAATCTACTATCTTCCTTTACCTAAAGATAATTAAGCTTGTAGTAGATAGAAAGTGCTCATCTGTCAGTAGAGAAGAACAGAAGAAACACTACCATCAGCTTAGAATCATAGAATCATTGCATCATTTCAGTTGGAAAAGACCTTTAAGATCATCGAGTCCAACTGTAAACCTAACATTGCCAAGTTCACCACTAAAGTATGACCCTAAGTGCCAGGTAGCTTCCCATATTGCAAAAGACAGACAACATACGTTACCTGAAAATAGCTGGTAATACATCTGAGCAATCACAGCCATTTTTTTATTTCTGTCATCTCAAGCAGATGCCAGAACCATGCTCAGGAACAGAGGTTTATGGAGGAGTGATGTCAGAACACCAGAAAGGGTAGCTGCTCGGGATGCTGCTGACAGTGCTCACCCGCTGCAGCTCCAACACAGATCGATGCTGATAATGTGCACGGGAAAAAGCAAATGCAGACCCTTACAAGCAAATTGCCAGGAAGAGCCAGCAGGAAGGCGGCTGCTGACCAGAGCAGCTGAGATGCAGGTCTAACAGCAACAGGCAGAGCTCTAAAAAGGGCTGGATTGATCCAGGGATGTTGAGTGCCTACCCCAGTCTTCATTTTTGCCAGGTCCATTTTATGTGCTTTACTTAGTGGATGTCTAAGTTCAAGCTTCTCTTTGGTTGATGTTTTTATTTTTCTTTGGCTTAACAGAAATAAAAAATAAATCTCAAAATGACAGCACATATAAAGGGCAGACAGAGCCAGCCATGCTCTTTACAGCACCGACGCCTGCACGAGTGGGGTCTGGAATAAAATTTAGGGCACTGTTCAGTTGTCCAAACATAGGTATGTGGTGCCATTAGAGGTGCCCCAGGGTAAGTTGCCTGCTGCCTGTCACACATGAGTGGTCTCCTGTGGCACCTGTGAACCTAGTGCAGATGGCTCGCATACCTGGGGGCATCTCCAATGGTTTCTGGGGGTGGCTAACAGACTCATACCACAGCTATTTCAACAGTTTTCTTATTATTCACATAATTTTAATTATGTTCACCAAAATGCATTGGAGAAAACTGAGGTTTTAAAAAGAATGACATAAACCAGTTCCACGTGCAACAATCTGAGCTTTCCTTTCTACCAAGCAGGTGAGCTCATGCCTCAGCCTTTTGTTCAGGGCATTTCTAATACAGTCTCTCTCCTCAAAATTTTCAAGAAATGTAACAGGCAGCTAATACTTTTAAGAGTGACACACCGCTGGTAAATTAATCCAAAAATTGTCCAGTGGGTTCAAGTATTTTTAGCTGGAGTAACAGATCTATACATACTGCCGTGCCAAAACAATTGAAAACCCTCCACAGATCAAAAACTGTGGAACCTGTTAAGATTTCTCAGTTCTCACTGTGCACAGTCACTGAGTCACCAGTTCAAAGACCTTCGGGTAGCCTTGTCTCCAGCTAATGAACCAGTTCTCTTCCAGCTCAGCACTGCTAGAGCTGTCAGGACTGGTTTGGGCAGAGCTGATCTTGCTGTAGGCAATGGATAAGTGAGCTGACATCTCAAGGTGCCTTCCAGTTCTCTGATTTTCTGTATTCCTCTTTTGCATGGAGAGGAGAATTTATCTTTTCTGTCTACCAAGAAATGTCCCAAACCATCTACTCCCCTTGTTAGCATAATAAACAACAGGACTGGGCTGTTTATCTCATTAGTTAAATTGTATCTAATATACTACGATCACGGAAGACATCTTTTGGCAAATCAGCACCTACATGATTAATTTTTTATCAACACACATATACTCAAGATTAATTATTTATCCTGGCAGAAGCCTTTAATAAGCTATAATGCAACTGGAATCCAGGGTTAATCCTAGACTAACAGTACTGGATAGAGGAAAAAAAAAAAAAGGGCACGTTGTCTTGATCTTGTGGTTTTAGTCTTCTACCTCACACATTGTCAGGATAACATCCTGTTAGCAGAGCAACCTCTGAGCTCTTACTCAAAGAGATAGTCTTAGAGATAAACAGCCCAAATCTCTGTGCATTTCCGTGTGTTAAGAACAAAACACAAGAACAAAAATGGGAGTAGGCTGCGGTATTTTGGTTCTGATCTACTTCCAAAGACAGACTGAAAACCTGATGCTATGTTTGTACTTCACCAATAATCTGATTTACCAGAACAGCCATTTCCAGTCATAACTATTTTTTCACCCTGTTGTAACGCTAGCCTTAGGCCCCTTTGAACTGGGTCAATTTTTGGATCATAGCAGAAGGTATGAGCAGAACAGAACAGTCACAGCCTTCTACCCCTATATAAGGTATATTATTCTTTTATAATATTGTCACTTTATTTTAAACCTACGCATTCCTAATAGAAAATAAATCTGCCTGCTTGTGTCAGTTAAAAATGCAGTCGAGACCAGAATGAACATCAAAAGAGAGGAGGAAAAGCCATTTTAGCAGTAGCATCCAACCTGCCCGACGAGCAACATCCCTCCCTCGCCCATGGCCAAGAGCCTGGAGATGTGTATGGCACATCTCAGAGCTGCGGGCGGGAGAACTCTCAGAGCCGGTGGGCAGAGGATCGTCCCTCCACCAGGAGCCTCTGGCTTTCCTGTGGGATGGATGAGGACCCTGGGGCAAGACGGACATGGGTCTCGGTGATCTGTGGCTGCTCCCTGTAGCAGCAAGGCCCCAGACACCAGCACAGCCCTGCTCCCGGCCGTGTCAGCCAGCCGGCCATGGGGCTGCAAATATTCCCAGGGGATAAAAGGGTGACTTGCTCAGAAAGCTCCAAACCATCAACCAGAAAGGGCAGAATAGCAGATAAAGCCCATTTCATTTCAGTGCATAGGTACTTCCATGAGAAAAACTTCTTAATATTAGAGCTCTTTAATATAGTGGAGAAGCAAAAGAAACAAAGATCAACTACTGGTAGGCAAGATCAGGTCTCATCTAGCTAGGGAAGGCTGTTAGGGATGAGGATATCCAGTCATTAGCCGATCTGGATTCCCCATCTCCGGTCACCCTTGCATCAAAGATAGATGTTCCTCTGCAAGCTCTTCTTCAGTGAAATTCAAATAATTGGGCTCATTTATGTGAATCTATGTGAAATGCAAAGGCTTTTGGCACTCAGGTCAGAGTAGATGGGTGCTAACACTTAAAGGCAAACAGAAGCCCACAGCTGTGGCGTGTTGCAGTGGGGCAGTATCAGCAGGCACCAGGGTTCGTGCTATGGCAGTAAAAGGTGGGGCTGAGAAACACCTTTTTGACGTATGTTAATTGGCAAGCGCTACTGTGAGGACTACGTGAGTCCTTTCGACCGCAAGGTTTCCCCCTCTGCTGTTTTGCAAAACGTACCTGTCATTTTTGTTTGTTTGAGCAATTTTCTCAGTCAACCACAATATGTAACTGGAAAATTGCCATCTGCCTCCTTGACTGCTCAGAGAATGGTATCGGCGTCGCCGAATGCCATCCACCATCTGCCAGGCAGGCTGTCACTCTCTCAAATCCTTACGGCTGTTTTAGGTCTCACAGCTGTATGACAGCAACACGCACTGTCAGGCTAGCTTGTTGCTGACAGTCTGTTGCTATTAATCAGGAACAAAACAGTTTCTATATGAAGTATAATAATAATGCAATGGATAATGCAATGTATGTAAGTTATGTCGCCTAGACTTCATTACTCAACAGCCTTTGCAATGATTCAGTGACTCCTTCCAAACGGAGAGGTGCAAATAAACTTATTTTCTACATCTAAGACTAAAACTACAGTGACAACAAGGTCCTAATAAAATTAGTGGCATTTACTTTTTCCTATTACAAACAAGTGGCAACAGTGAAGGTAATTGCTCAGGCAGTTATTTAAACTGGAAAATTAAAACCATCAATCTCCTACAATGTCCCTCCTGTTTCTAAATAGCTGTTAATAAATCATCTCATAACAGGTTATGGCTACTTTTTTATCCATTCATTTTATTCACACTCATCACTATTATAGAGAAGTCCACAACTAAGAGAAAAAATATATGTTTGGAGGGTTTTCTCATGGCTGAATTTTACACCATCCAGTTTTAATGTGTCCACACCTTCTTGTGGCTGGTGGAACTCCCAAACGCAGATGATTACTTTTAAAATCAGAGTTAGCTACCAGGGTACCATGCAGTGGGAACGCCAAAGTTGCAGAACTGCAGCTTTTATTTCTAAAGGGCTCAATTCATCTGCTTAAATACAGATACCTTTGAGACGTGCCAGAGCACCTGGAACCTGTGGTGGTGCTGGCAGAGGTGACACAGGGCTGACAAGGACCTGACTCCCCTGGTGCGGCAGCTGAAGCTGAGGCAGGAAAGGATGCCAGAGATCTCCAGAGGCTCCATGCCTGTGTTTAGACATGAGTCATTTCCTTTTAATACTTATCTTGCAAATGGAAGCCACATAAAAACGGCAATCAAATGGCTTTATTCACACGGGACAAATCTAGAATTCCAAGTCTGCAATAATTCTCTGTGTAGGCGGACTTGTCTACTTTTATTTATTGACCGTAATGCCTGGTTGGGAAACACTTTATATGCTGGGCCAGAAGGGATAATGATAACTAAAATGACAGGAAACTGGCATATTCTGCCTCTGAGATAGATACCCAATCTCTGACTCGCCTACTGGTAAAGAGATAGCTCAAGTTTTCTTATGTCTTATTAAAAATTTTACACTCATTACCTCAACTAAGACTTGTGATGAGTTTTGGTAAGTTAACACAGATGGAACTGAAGTAAATTCTTGGGCATGCCAGCATGAAAGCTAACATGACTTAAGTATACCTACGCAGGGCTCAAATACACGGACACAATCTTTGGGAACATCATGCTGACTCTTTTGTGTATTCTAAAGCTGAGTTATTTAAAAGGAGAAGAACTGGAAGGATGTTCCACTCCATCAGAGAAGTCCCAAGATTACATACTTCTCCCCTTGGTCCCTTCATTGTTTTTAAAACATTCCTCTGCAAGATGCATTATTTAAACACCATCTATACATTCATAGACACATAGAAGGGCTGTTACTATACAGATATTGCGTGTTTAGTGTCCGTCAAACCAACTGTGTCAACTGAACTTGGAGGTTTCTGTGTCTAACTGCTTTCCACCCCACAGGGTGGAGGAAATCTCAAGACACTTCCAGGTCAGCTGAGTCACCCCGAGCTGCATTAATCAGTCCATTGCTTCAGTCAGAGCCATAGTTAATAATAGAGGCAGAGTAATTTTTCCGGATAGTAACAACAGAACTTGGTAGAATATACTAAAACTGTTGTATACAAAAAAGAGCAGTAGAGTCCAGATATTTTGGAATTTTGTATGTTTTTGTAAAACATAATTGTTTGACCTGTTTACATGATGTAACACATAAATGTAATGCCCTTTGATACTTCAGATGGGTTCTTTTCTTTTTCCACAAACTCATAATAAATTTTTCATGGGTAGATGCTTTTTAACACCTACCACAGCTGCACTCACAGGACAGCCCCAGACCTAAAAGGAACAGCAAATGCCCTGGATAAAAGGGGACCATGGAAATGAAAAGAATCTGCTACAGCTCTTCCCCGTGTTGTGCGGCTGAACAAGAAGGTATATTTATTTTCTGCTGACTGCGGGCTTATGGCCAGGGACTGAACAAGAATCGACTGTCACTGAATGTTGGTCTGCCCGGGGAAGTAACAAATACCAATTGTTGAGCTTTGTGATGAGATAATAAAATTGCGCTGTGGTAAGTAATACTTGTACTAAGGAAACATTTCTACAAGGCTAGAAATGTCCATAGGCAACACAGAAGTCCTTGTGATGTTTGTGAGCTTATCCCCAAGAGGGGTAAGATCAGGCAGATGTGCTCTCCAGGTTATACTTACTTTTTTACCTTCAAGTTCTCAAACCATCTGGTCCACAACAATCTGCCACCCCCCCTCTTACATTACAGTCCTCCCTGGGAGAAGGTTTGGGCTCCTTTACAATGAGAAGATGAATATCAAGGGAGTCCCAGAGAATCTCAAAAAGTGGTTTAAGTTAAAAACAAAGAACTCGCATACCCCCCAGATTAATTCAAGTCACAAACATCCTAGAGAACAACAGGATAATGCATAAAGAGTCTTCTTGGATTCTTGAGAGAAGGCTAAAAAACAATTACACAATTTCACAAAAGTCAAAATCCATCAAACTTTTCAAACCATCGTATCATCAAAACTATTGCTGGTACTCCCAAAATGTCCCCAAAGCACCTTGCTTACAGCAGAGCAGCTACTCAGATTTTCAGGTGGATTTATTCTATTTGTGGTAATTTTAAAGGCAGCAGAAGTACAGATAAGCTTGATGGAAGACTGCAAACAGAGTAAATAATTAGAGACTTTAAATCTCTAAGGATGTGCAGTCAAAAACTTTGTTTGATTGTAGAAAAAGGGATCGAGTTCAGAGAGCAAAAAGCATGTGGAAATATGCAAATCTGGAGCTGTAATATTGCACCAGGTGCAGCTCTTAATGGAGAGCTCAGTTTCTATTAGAAAGGTACACTTTAGAGCTGGTTGGAAATTTTTGTTGAAAGCATTTTTTTCAGTAAAATTTGTTACTTTTGTTCAAAATTTACATGTTCAGGAAGATAGTAATTTTGATAAAACCTCCATTTTAAAAAGAGTCATTTTGATATAGCTGAAAAGTTCCATTTTAACATCCACATAATGGAAGCTTTTCTTTGAACAATGCTTAGCATTCAGTGAAAACTTCATTTAATAATGACATTTTAAAAATAAGTTTTAAAACCTAAATCCATTTAACCAAATGAAATACCTCATTTGACACAGATGATTAATTTGATATTTCTCCCAGCAGAGAAATGGGTCATTAAAAAAGATTTCACTCCTGATATTTCAAAGCAGACAAAATTTTGGAAAGATGCAGTACTCAACAGAATGAAGCAACACAGTTTTACCCAGCTTTCCAGTGTCAGGCTTGACCATGAAAGAGGAGTTGCCTTTGTGCACTGCAGTGCCTCCCAAAGCCACCATAAACCACAGCAACATGTGCTGCAACACCACGGTGCCCCTTTCATCCTTCATTAAAAAAGCGCTTACTGGCTCCTCTGCTGACAAACTGGTAGTCCCTATGGTTGGTTTCCGTATATCCGCTGTGAGTTTGTAAGACTTGCTCTGGAGGTTTAAAAAACACAATACATAAGACACTCATGAACCTGTGGTTGCAAAACATGAGATTAGGAGAAAGAACAAACTGCAGCTGAAAAGCTCTGTTAAGAATTTAGTATTTTCAGGCTGTTCCAGAAGCGGTTCTCTGATGCAGATGCAGGCATTTCTCCAATGTTACCTGCAATTTTCTAGGGACAAACTCAGAATGATGCAATTCCCAGATGAGTTACGGGCTGAATCATGGGATTCTATTCCAACATGGGCTCACACCTCTTCCCACTGGAGCTGACAGCACAACTCCAGTGTACTGCCTCTATATCCAGGCTACCTGGTCCAGCATGGAGCTCATACACTGCTAAACCTGCCTGAGATGCAGTGCTGAGACGTCTCTTGCCATAGATAGACCTCAACTGGCTAGTTTAAACCTAAATGGAATACCCGTTCAGTGCAGTGTCCAGTGAAAGCCTCTCCAGGGTCAGGACCCTCAGGAGATGCTTGTCAACAACGCTACGGTGTGTGCTGATGTGGACAAGTCGGGCAGGAGCTTTCTTGGCCTTGTTTCCTACACAAAGATAGGTTGCTGAACGGCTCGCTTCTCTCCCCTCAGACAAGCAGCCAGGCTACAAAAGGATGGTGAGGAGATGGGACCATGTACCCTTTCACAGTGGGACAAAAAGCTGGAGTTTTGTACAAATGGTATGGGCTCTCTTGCTCAGCCCGGCAAAGAAAACGTCCTGGAGAGCTGGTCTAAAAGCAGCAGATGCTCGGCATCTCTCAAGGCCTGGCTGAATTTGAATTAAAAAAATAGTCACGAAATAAAATAATATAAATCTTAGGGAAACTGATGTCACATTAGCCTGTGTCAGCAAACAGGCTGTCATCTATTGATATATACTGTGGGTTTTCAAACAGCATTCAAGGAGAAAATGCGCTGCTAAATAAATATTGCCCTTTATCCATTAGTTTAAAATTGGAGCTTTAAAACCTCAACTTCCTCAGTGCAAGCTACTCAACTTTCAGAAGCACCAATCATTCAGAGCTACCACACAAGCTTTTGACAATCAGGCTGTTTTGAGGTTAAATATCTTTATGCAGATTCAGATATTTATTATTAAACACCCAAATGTTAGCCAAAATTGTCTCAGTCAAAACTCATACAGTAATTTGATGTAGTAAATCCTGACACCTGGATTTTAATCAGGCCCTTCTGTGAGCACCACATTTTGAGACGACTACTGTCCCTGCTATTCAGTGATAAAGTTAGACAGATTTTGAAAGTGTTGGCCTTTGGGACAGGAAGTTTTTCATACATCTTTAGGGAATTATTTTAGTTTTCAGAATGTTCCAACACATATTTGCTAAACTAACTAAAATGAGTTTTCCCATGACATCCTACGCATTTTTTTTTCTAAAATTAAAGTTCTGCCCTTTTTAACTAAGCCACAATGGATGTTAAAACACCTAGATTCTGTGTGTTACAGTAAGTTTCGTTACTCATGTACTGCAACTAAGGGATGTTACCAGCTATAGACAAGTTTCCCACCCACACTTAAAGTAGATTTTGAGGTTCACTCTTCATTTGCAGCTTTATTAAAGTCATTTAAAGTGAAAACGGACAAAAATAAAAACAGGAAATTGCTGCATTATTGATAATCCAAATTAAATAACTACTTACATGTGAACTGCCCATTTTTGCTTAGCCTGAGGGGGGAAGATGCAACTCTTCTGCTCTTCAATAAAACAAGCATTCAGATGGAATAGTAAACTTTTACTAGAGCAGCTATATCCTACCCAACCCTGGGTTAATCAATAACTTCTGTCATTATTTAAATTCTAGTCATTACAAGGTGGGGCATATTCATCATTACATGGTGGCTTTATTACCCCTACTATCTAACAGCACATCCTGTTGGATCATGGAGCTGGCTGGTTTCTCCAAAGAAAATCAGGATTTCACAATATAAGACTTGAGATTATACATACTCACTTATCTAACTGTTATTACAATGCTTTACAATGCTTTAAAATATATAGCTATGGTAGTGCCTAACACCAGCTTTCCAAACATTTTAGAAGAAAAGATGCCTCCTCTGAAGAGTTTATACTGGATCTTCTGGGATTTAGTGGTATTTAATATGTCACTGAGAACTCTCACCTCCTACAAAGTATTTTGAACATAATCTCACTGCTTTTATTGGGTTTATGTGGCAAGGTTTTGATAGTGGGGGGGTTGCAGGGGTGGCCTCTGTGAGAAGAGACCAGGGGCTGTCCCCATGCCAGACAGAGCCACTGCCAGCTGACTCCAAAACAGACACACCGCTGGACAAAGCTGAGCTCCATCAGCAACGCTGGTGGTGTCTCTGTGATAACATATTTAAGAAAGGGTAAAAAATACTGCACAGCAGCTGTGAGAAAGGAATGAGAAAAATGTGAGATAAACACTCCTGCAGACACCAAGGTCAGTGTGGAAGGAAGGGGAAGAGGTACTCAAGGCTCTACAGCAGGAGTTTCTCTTGCAGCCTGTGGAAAAGACCATGGGGAAGCAGGTTGTCCCCCTGCAGCCCATAAACGTCCAGAGTGGAGCAGATATCTATCTATCTGCAGCCCATGGAGGATCCCATGCTGGAGCAGGTGGATGTGCCCTGAAGGAAGCTGCAGCCCATGAAGAGGTGGCCCGTGGAGAGGAGACCATGCAGGAGCAGGTTTTCTGGAAGGACCTGTGGCCCTGTGAGGGACCGGGGCTGGAGCAGGGGAAGAACACAAGGAGGAAAGAGCAGCAGAGACAAAGTATTATGGACTGACTGCAACCCACATTCTCCAGCCCCAACTCCTCCTGTGCTGCTTGTGGGGAGAAGGTAGAAAAGTTGGGAATGAAGGAGTGAAGTTGAGCCTGGGAAGAAGGAGGGAGAGGAAGGTGGTTTTAG
>KZ506422.1:199585-211099 GCA_002844005.1 Limosa lapponica baueri
CCTCCCCTCCGCCTATACCAGCTTATTACCACCGAACGAAATAACCTCGCCGAGCCCCCCTGCCACCCGACGAAGCCGGGGAACGAATCAGCCCAGCGTCAAGCAGGTGCCGGCGGGCGGGCGGGCGAGCGAGCGAGCAAGGTCCAGGCTGCCGAGCTCCCGGCCCGGGAAGGGCGCCTGGCAGTGTGAGGGGAGGTGTGGGAACTCAGCCCTGCCTGCCCCGGGGGAAGGCAGGCGTCCGGGGCCACGAGCCGCTTGCGGGCGGGGTGCGGGGGAGGTGTGTGGCTGCTGGGAGGGAGGCGAGATGCGGTCGGTATGGGGCTTTCTGTGGAGAGAGGTATGGGGAGGGTGTGGGGTCTGCATGTGAAGAGGAGGGGGCAATGGGGGTGTGCAACTCCTCTGTGGGGAGAGGGGGGATGTGTGTGTGGTGTCTCAGGGGAGAGGGGGGGTATGAGGGTCTGGATGTGAGGAGTGGGACATATATTTGCCCGCGGTGGGGGTTGTCTGTGAGGAAAGGGGGATGTAGGGCTGGCCTGGGGTCTCTGTGGGCAGAGGGAGGTGTGGGGATCCTCTCTCAGGTTGTGCAGATGCAAGACCAGCTGAGGTGGGTGTCCACCATGCAATCCCTGAATTGAGAGCTGAACCAGGACAGGTGTCATCGGAGACTTATCCAGCCCCGTGTTTTGGTAGCCAGGGAACTGTTGCATTGAGTGACTTGTGGAAAAGAAAACCTCATGAAACTTTGATTTGCCGGATCTAATGGGCCTCTGACAGCAGGGGGGAGGTATTGTGTCAAGTTGAGGGGATGCTCTCGTCTCCAGAGTCTTATGCTGCTTGAAAGCAGGTGCTGAAAAACCACTCCTGCTCTTGCACAAAGGAAGGATGGAGAGGATGAGTAGTGTCTGCAGGCCCTAAGTAATTGAATTCCTTGAGTTTGTGATTCCAGAAGTTGAACGATGATTTCTCTTTACCTGCCTACCTGAGTACCATACTGCTGGCTACGTGATTCAGGATAGAAAACATACTAGTATTTAATGCATTAGTTGCTTTAGTGTAACTTCTGGTTTTATTTACTTTAATGTTAGAGTAGTCCTTACTATTTTTGTGCTTTGTACTTCGAGCAAATACTTGGATCCCTTTCTGGATGTTTAACCAGTTATGGACCCTATGATATCAGGTGTTTCTTTTCTAATGCCTGATCCTGCAGTATGTGAATTACTTGTTTATCCCATATATGCAGTAAAGTACCTTCTTATCTAAAGATCTGTTTAAATATGAACATGACTGAGGGAGCCAGGAGAGGGAAAAAAACCCAAACAAGTTGCTTGTTGCAGACGCGGAATAGAAGAATAATATGAAGAATTTTGTGGGGACAGTTTTTGAAATAAGGCATTTAAAGTATCAACCAAAGGTCTCTTTTTATCTTCTTTCATGATAGTCAAGTAACATGCTATGCTTATGCCTTAATCTTGTGACCTAAGATCACTTGATTGCCTTACTTGTGTGAAGCTACAACTTGAGCTGTTTCATTATTTATTTTTTCAATTATAAGCTGCTTATGTGCAACAATTGAAGCGTCACATATCATTCACTATGCTTGGTTTATGCTACACTAATTCTGGGCAATTCTTTAAGGCTGTGAGACACTGAAAGCTTGATAAAATGCTTGATGCTTCATGTCATCTAAAAGATGGTTTGATTTAAGAATTAGATGTTGATTTAAGAATTAGATGTTCCCTTTTTTATAAGAATGGTAGTAGGAAAAAAATACCTAAAGATTATTGCTTACATCAGCATCCCATATAGAGAGACTTATTTAACTAAAGGTACTTTTGACCTTTTACAGAGACTGGAGGTGCTATCACTGTATTGAACTGGGGGACTTCCTGAGTAATGACAACCACCTGCATAAACTGCTTTGCAGTGGTTTAACTAAAAGTGGTTTTGTGCATGTCAGCTAAAAGGCCTTTATGTTTTCAAGGGTCTTGGAAACTCTCAGAGGGAATATGAAAGGCAGGTCGTACTCTACAGCATCCGCAATCAGTTACGATACCGGAATAACTTAGGTGAGTAAAGAAGCTGAGTAATTCCTAATTTCTACCTGATTCTTCTGGCTTTAGTTTGTCTTTTCTGTAAAACTGCAGGAACTATCCCTGTTCAAAGGTCTCTCCTTACCTCAGAATAGATGCTTTAAAATGATAAAACATCAAGAAAAGTCTTGACTTTTGAGTCCATTTGGCAGCTTTACTAACGAAGCATTCTTTAAGGTTACTGAGTTGGTAGGTGGAACTGAATTCCTGCTGTAGTCATGCCGCCCTTTTTTGAGATGTTAAGAGAGGATTTGACTAATAAAATGAAGACTGCCACTAGATGAGATGCAGACAGTGGCCCTGACTCACTAATGGCTGTGACTTGTTTGCAGGCTTTCAATTTATGTTACATTGGCTGCATCCATTTGTCCTCCCAAAGTAGATAATAATTTCACTGATTAAAAGATAATTTTCTACAGCCTGTAAGACATCTGTCTCAATGGGCTACTTCCTGGTAACCTGTAAAATAAATCTGCTCTGTTCTAATGTTATCGCTAAAGGCTCTGAGAGTACTGCTATATATGTAGAAATACTTGGATGCTGAATGCCCTGTTTTATGTCCTTTATTTTGTTTTTAATTTTCTGTCAATTGCCGTTATACTATTTTTAATTGTTTTGTTGTAACACTTTTTTTTTAATTGAACTTCCTAGAACAATGTAATTATTTTTTTCCCCTTGTAGTTAAACATGTCAAGAAAGACGAACGTAAATATTATGAGGATCTTTTAAAATACAGTCGAGATCATCTGATGTTGTACCCTTATCATTTGTCTGACATCATGGTAAAAGGTCTGAGAGTAACACCGTTTTCATATTACACGGGCATAATGGAGGTGAGTACAAAATGATGTTGAGAATATGTTGTTTTCAGTCCTAGAGATGTTAATGATGGCCCTTTAGTGCATACGAGGCAATATCTTCTAGTTTGTTCACTTTTGGGTAGACTGTGCTGACAAATAAGGAAACAGTAAGGAAGCTTTCTAAACAACTGCTTGGTCCTGCAGTTTTTTCCCTTCTGTCCCGGTAACCCGTTCAAGAGCTGGACTTTGTTACGTGGGGGAACAGGGCTGGGACAGGGTCTTTCTCTTTTGCTATTTGAGATTTTTACAGTTTGAAGTGACGAGTCACAGAAGTAGCTCAATCTGTTAGATTAATAAAACAAAGAGAATTTCCTGTTTTAAAAACCAGCATATTTGAACGGTTATTTTCTTTTTTATTCCCTTTCAAAAAGGACACTTAACCATATTAAAGCTTTTTCAAAAGCCTGAAGCAGATCCTTTTTTATGAGAACAAAGATGTTTCTGTTTTCTGTCAGCACTCTGGCAACCTTCTATTATTTTCATTGGATATCAGAAGTGCTTTGTTTATTTTGTGTATAGTGATTGCAAACATAACGGATTAGTTGTTAGCTTATTCTGTTATTACCATTAGCAATTCCTTGTGCTGCAGGGTTTTTTTGTGAGGACAGATACAGGACTTTATCTTTAGTCTGTCAGTATTTTTGTTTGTAAAGCTTATGTTAAACAGAAATCTCTTTTTTAATGTATTTAACTTATTGTGTAATGATTAATCAAGTAATTAGCACGTTTGATAAGGTAATTGACTTTAATAGATTCATTTTAATTTCATTTTGTTCTTAAAAAAAGAAAAAGCAGGCACAATTTTGGACCTGCTTCTCTGAAACAATGACTTCCTTGTTGCAACTAAATTTTCTTGTCTTTTTAAGGATATAATGAACAGTGAAAAAAGCTATGATTCATTACCCAACTTCACTGCCGCTGATTGTGAGTATCACCTAGCTGCATTACTGCTTTCAACAAGTTGGAAATAAGGAGCTTCTGAAAATGGATTTGCGAGCATCTGTTTGCTTGAACATTAGTGTGTGAATGAAGGTGTAGAAGCATTTAAGTAGAGACATTAAGGAGCGTGTGCTCTCCTTATGGAGTTCTGTCCGTATGGTCAGCATTGGAATTGGGCTAGTTTGAGTACAAATAGGAATGGTGCAAAACCTTGTGCTGTCCTTCTGTCCTTGCTTGTGTTGCATTCTGTTTTGCTTGGACTTCTGGCTGGAAAGTCTTACTGGCCGTTGTGCATCAGCAAGCTGAGCTGCTGGTCCTTTCCTGGTGCGTTTTTTGGCAATGTGTTGGGCAGAATGCTTTGGGAAGACACTGAAAGGCTGTTAACACCCTTGTGAATTAGCATCAGCGTGGATCGAGGAATGAAGTACCAGAAAAGAGAGAGGAAGAGAATCTCATATTTTATGACACTCCTGGATGTGCCAGGTTTTTTATCTTGCTTTCTGTTACTGTTGTGGGTACGAGGTGGGGAGATCAGGAAAGCAAAAAATGTTGAAGCTGGTAGATGAGAACAGAGCAAGAGCAACAGCCTACTGATAAATCTTATAGAGGAAAGTGCAAAGTGCTGGCATAGGGAGGGTGTTAATCAAACCTGCCACTGAGAAGTTATTTATAGCTGAAGACTTAATTCCTCACCTTCAGTATGAAATTGTATAGTTCTCTTTAAGGATGGTGTGTAGTCAGGTGAGGAATAGGTGGCTGCTTTTGAAAACAGTTTGGTGGGGTGTTCTTGTGTGCTCTGTGTGTGGCTTTTCTGATTGTGGTTTTTTTTTTTTTAAAGGGTATTGTCAGTTAACTGTAGCAATTTACCTCTATGTAATGTTCACACTGGAAAAGCAAATCAAGGAAAACTATTTTATTCAGTGCCAGGTAGCTTGTTGGAAATCTAGTGTTACTCAGGAGTATGAAGAGAGGAAAGGCTTCCCTGTTTGTTGTTTTTTTTTGTTTTGTTTTTTTTGTTTTTTGTTTTTTTGTTTTTTTTTCCCCCTAGCAATTCTGTTATTTTAGCAGCAGCTACAGGTCAGTTGCTGAGGTATAGTTAAGTTAAACATATTTATTAACATCTTATCATAAAAACCAGTGTCAAACTAGAAAGTTGTCTTAACCCATACTCTGTCTCAGTTTTAAAACTAATGAGTAATTTTCCAGCATCTGTTTGTAGTTCTTTAATGGTTGAAGGCTAGAGATTATAGAATTAAATTCTGATTCAGTTTAACTCAACTAGATCTAAGTCATCTTCCTTAGAGGTTTATGTGGCCTTTTGTGCTCTTGGTTTAGAGTTCTAATGCAGTGCTTGGTGTAGGCTTTATTAGTGGGGAAGAAAAACTATTGACCAAAATCTGGTACAACTTTAGTTCTGTTTATCTGAATCACAGTTATTACCTGTTGGTGTGAGTGTAGGAAAGAAAGGGGTTTTGGATTATTCCCTGCTACCCTGTAACTTGAGGGATATGAGGAATAGAGGTTTTTTTTTAAACTGTACAGAGTAAATGAATGGGGGTGGATTCTGGTTTTAGGTGCACATGCTTCTCTGTCACATTCAGTTAAAACTGAATTGAGCTCCTGTAACTATCCTTTTATGTTGGGGAAAAAAGAGTAATTAAATATGATATTACAGAAGCAGGTCTGATTCTTTGAAGAACGTTTTATGTATCTTGAGTTTAAATCTGTCTTAAGAAAAATAAAACCTTACTTATTTTTCAGGTCTAAGACTTCTTGGTATAGGAAGAAACCAGTATATAGATCTAATGAACCAATGTAGGTCTTCAAAAGTAAGTTTGTCTTTAACTTCCTCTCCCTTACCTTTCCCCACCCCCTCTTGCCACCATTATTTCATAGGAAATGAAGAATGGAATAATTTCACGGAACTTGTTAGTTTAATAGTATGGCTAGTTGAATGTGACATAGGGTATTGCTAATTATATTGTGTTTCCTGAAGGTAATAAAGAGCTTTTAATTTAAAATCAAAGTATACTAAAGAAAAAGATATTCAATGCTATGTTTTTTTTTTTTTTCTTTTTTCCTTTTTTTTAAACAAACATATATTTTCAGAGCTGTTTATTCTATGGCACCAGATAACTAATGTCTCCTGGCCAGCATAAACATGGAATAATGATGCTGGGTTTGGAAGAATTATTCCATGTTGCTGTGGCTGCAGTTGAGATTGGAGCTTATTCTGGGACAGTCCTCCATCTAGGTGTAAATTTTTGTAATATGTATGGTTTTTTCTGAGTGAACAGTAATGAGTCTGAACAGGTGTGTGTGAATGGCAAGTGTGGAAAACACTGTAATGATTACTGAAAAAAATAGGCCCTCTAGTTTCAACAGTTCCTTTCTTCAGGAAGTTCATAAGTGCTCTTGCAGTAGCTTCACAGTGCTTCTTCAACCAAAAGTGTGCTTACCCAAACATGAAGTTGATAGTGTGAACCCAAAAGTAATGGCTGAGACAATGGAAGAGAAGCTGTTCATGTCTAGAAATAAAGACTACTCTCTAGTTTTTCTTTCTTGGACTGAAATTCATTGTAGTTTTTTTGCACTGTGTTTACTGAGGATGTGGGGTAGTTTTTCCTTTAAAGTAAGTCAAATGTTCCTAAAATGTTTTTTAAAAATCATTGAACTTCTTCAAAGTACCCCATCTGTATACTTTGTTTGCTGTGCTCTTACCTGTTCACGTTAGGAAATGTCATAAATAGTTTAAATTTGGACTTGATCCTAATGCGTTTGAACAGTGTGGTTTTTAATTAGTGACACATACAATATGGATGAAAATACGGGTTTATGGGAAGACTTAACAGTATCAGATGCAAATAATTTTTCCTTCCCATTTTCCCATAATTTGAGAGAGAAGGGAAGCTTTTACTGAATGATAAGTGTGTCCAGTCTGTGAATATAATGTACTTAAAAATAAATGTTTCTAAAAATCAGTTTATATAAAAGTAAATGGCTGTCTGCACATGGGAAGTGCTCTTTATTACTATCTCAAATGGACTGTACCACTGCAGAAATTTTTCAGAAGGAAAACTGCTCATGATCTCTTGCCTGTGAAGCCTGTGGAGATTGCTATAGAAGCTTGGTGGGTTGTGCAGTCTGGCTACATCACTGAGGATGACATCAAGGTACTTTAGCACGGATTGCATCTCTAATTTTGGTTGAATACTGGTATTCCCTGAAAACATGGGCTTCCTTTTGTGTAGACTATGCAAAGATTATGTTGCAGGTTGATAGCAACTCTTTTATGGAAATAGAGATTGGAACTAATGGAAATTGTGATGTTTTATTTGTTTACATATTCTGCCCGCTCCCTCCTTTGTACTTTCTGCGCTACGTACAGTGAGGTGATTTTGCGTCGACCAGTCTGTGGAAACTAATGTGTGTGATAATGTGCTTTGTAGGGAGCAACCAACAAAATACGTTTTCTTAAATTTGTATTTAAGGCCTGACAGTTTAGTTTTAACTGAATTCTCACCTTTGGAATAATTAGAATCAGAATGTTACTGGGCTTTATTTGGAATATCTTAGGCAGTGGCTACTTACATTCTGACATCCCATCCCCCCAGAGTAGTTAACCCAACACATGTTACTTTGATATTGTAATGGACCTCTTTCTAGAACAGTTCCAGTTTTGTGGCCGAACACTCTGTTTGGAAGTTCTAAAAGGCAAACCTCTTACACTGTGGACTTCACTTGCCAAATATCTGTGCAATTAAGTGCTGTTATTAAAGCCTGTATAATTTTGTGTGGGGACAAGAGTAAAAAACTTTAAGACTTCAGCAAGAACTGGAGCAAATTCTTCAGTGTCAATATTTTTATTAAGAACATGGTTTCTTATATCACTTATGGCTGATTTGAGGCTGAAATGTTTGGAATTTTTTTGAGTGGTATTAAGTAAGCTGGATAGACTCATTTCTACAAAAGACTAACACAATTTCTTTTACCTAGATTTGTACTACATCGGAGAAGTCTGCTATTGACAAGATAATTGATTCAGGTCCTCAGCTTGCTGGTTCTTTAGACTTCAACGTAGTTCACAGTAAGTTTTTAATGAACATTTCTGTTTGTAGATTGTGCTCAATAAATTCTGAGAGTAGTATCTGAAAGCTAGGAATAAAGGGGGATGTAGACAGCTTGAAGCATAAGAGGAGGTGAAGGAAAATACCAAAAAGCTTGTACAGACAGCAGTCTAGATCTTGTAAAAGGTTTAACAGTGAGCCATTAGCAGCTGTTCCTCTATTATTGTTTGATTCAACAAATTGTTTCATTAGAAACTGTCATTATTGTGGGGAAGGGAGGTGTAGATGAGGACAAGCAAAACTAAAATTAAAAATGTCAGACTTGGTAATCCTGGGTAGTAAAACTTCACTCCTTGGTTTTCAAAGAAGGAGAGGTTTTGTAACTTTGTGCTTTTATGGTGTTTGAACACCATAAGAATGGGCCTTAAATCTAAGGGGCTGTCTTGTTTCTCAAAGGTCTGCAACCGTTACTGAAAAATGCGTGTGTCTCTCCATTTTAGTGTAACAAGTATTAGATATAGACAAACAATATTAGGCAAGGGAGTACAAAATCACTGACAAACTCCTTGAGAATCTGCCATATTATTATCCTCATTGTATGCAGTGTCCTTTTGTATCTGCTGCAGCTTTGCTAATGCCTTGTGCTGAAATGCCCCAGAATTTATTTCTGCAGTTGTGTAAGAAAGAGTTTCTGTGGAGATGTGTGGGAAGGGCATGCGAGGACCATCAGAATTGATGTGGTTTAGTTTGTGTCCTTGCTATGAAGTGTGTAAGTTCCAGCCTGAGCTAGGTCAGAACCAAAGTGTAGCCAGAATCCTCAGCTGACAAAACTAATTCAGGATAAAAACCACCCACTTCTTGACACTACAGTGACGATAGTGAAAACTAAGTTAACTGTTTGGCGGGGACCCATTAATCTTTTTTAAATGTAGCTGCTTCAATTGGTGGTCATTCTACTGTCCTGAAAGTACTTGTAGAGCTCTGAGTGTACTGCATCAGATTGCAAGCAAAGAATTTTGATTTAGGGTGACACCTGTTTAATATTAGATGTGGTGTATTAATTCCTGCATTGGAAAGTAGTATTCTATTGTGGAGGCCGTTAGGAAAAATTACTTTAAATTCTGAGTTGGCTGATGGGGAGGTCTATTTTGTATCATTAGTACTCTGGAAAATGCTTTTTTCTAAAAAGATGTGCTTTTATTTATAAAGGTTTGTATAACAAAGGATTTATTTACCTTGATGTACCAATATCTGATGACAGCTGTATAGCAGGTAAGTACATATTTAATGGTATTATACCTGTGTTTTCTTGGTTTCATTTTAGTTATCCTGTAGTTGTCTGTTTTAGAAGCTGCTTGTCTCCATGCATGAATTTGCTTAAACAAAATGTTTGAGCTATGAAAATTTTTCCTGACTAAATGTTTTCAACCCTATTAAAACTTTTTTTTTTTATTGTATATAGGATTTATTTCAACTTCAATTTTTATATTTTCTTATTTTGTATACATATGTAGGTAAGGTGAGATTCTTTTAAAGATTCATGGCATGAGTTTAATAAGTACCTTCCTATATGTCTGTAATGACAAGGAAGAATAGCACAGAGAAACATAGTTACTCTGCCAAAAGGACACCTTTTTTGGCTCCTATTTTCTAGACAGATGCAACTTTTTTTATAGACATCAATACCATATTTCATGATCTTGTCACCTCCTTTAGTCACCTGCTGACTTTGTGTAGGAGCTCAAACACATGGCACAAGTGCAGCACGTGGCTCCCCTTTTGAACAACTTGTGTTATGATGGGTCTCGGGGGGTTCTGAATTCAGTGTAATCCACGAAGACATAAATCATTTGGAACCAGGCCATTCAGAAGTACCTGTTGTTGCTGTAGCAGAGGTCAGTTAAGTGAAAGTCTTCTAAATACAAGAGAATTACTGCTTAGGTAATAGCTTTGGGAGTCTCAGCTATGGTGTGTGTGTGGGGGGTGTTTTTTTGTGTCCCACTCCGATCAGCCATGGTTTAATCTGCATAAACATTACAAAATTGTTTTATGGCTGGGTGTCTGGAAATTATCTGTAGTGGATAAGCTGGAGACTGCAAGATTATGATGCAGGGTAGAGTGGGTTTAGTTTTTATAAGAAAACACGTTGACAACCATTACTTTTCTTAAGGAGTGGGAAAATTTTAAATACCATGTAAACTATCTTTAGGTTTTTATTTTGTGACTAGAAAATTACAGGTACCATGAAAGCTAAAAAATTATAAATTTATTTTTCTGGTTTTATACAGTTTCAGTTTAATAAAGTTAGTTACTGAATTGTAATATTGCAAGTAACTCTTCTTTTTAGTGCCGCCACTTGAAGGTTTCGTGATGAACAGAGTGCAAGGTGATTACTTTGAAACACTCCTGTACAAGATATTTGTTTCAATAGATGAACACACTAATGTGGCAGAGGTAAGTAAAACTTCCCTGTGTCAGGGAGTAAACTGGTCTCGTGGGAGGTGTCCCTGCCCAAGGTAGCAACGTTGGGACTAGGCGATCTCTAAGGTTCCTTCCAACCAAAAACATTCTGTGAGATAGGAAAACTTGGAAGGGCCCAAAGCACACTGCTGAGATATGGATTCATATCAAGTGATTTTATTTAGAGGTATTGCCAGGCTTAAGATCCAACCTGGTTTTTATTTTGAATGTAACATCAAGCTTCAGGCTTAAAGGAGTACCTTCAATTCAGTGAAACAATTCCATCAGATGGAAAGACAATCAACAAAAAGATGCTGAAGTCCACAAGTGGTGAATCACCCTGCATTGTTAATTCTATATTGTTGATTCTTCTTTCTTTTTTTTTTTTTTTTAGCTTGCAAATGTCCTAGAGATTGACTTATCTTTAGTAAAGGTACGTGCTTATAATGCATCTATTGAACTTGATGTGGAAGGTTCACTGTCTTGCAACCCGGTTTCATATAGCAGTTCCTTATTACATGTATGTGTGTTTCTTCAGAATGCTGTGTCCATGTATTGTCGGTTAGGCTTTGCTCATAAAAAAGGCCAAGTAATAAACCTGGATAATCTTCATCCGTCGTGGAAGAATGTTCCTTCGGTAAACAGACTGAAGTAAGTGTCTTCATTCTTTCCCAAGGCTTATTTTTCTCATTGAAGAGAAAGCTAGAACCAGAACCTGATTGTAAAGCTATTGGTTGCTTTCTTTGACTTCTGCAACATCAAATCTCTCTTGGCTTTCTAACACGTATAATGATAAGAATACTTGATCCTCTTTTTAATGGGAGGATAAGGAGTGATAATTTAGCTTGTAAGTTCAATGTACTGCTTTTGTTGCGGTTACTTGGTGCTGGCTTTTTGACCTTCAAATGCCTAATTACTTGCTTTTGAAACAGGCAAGTGTACGTTTGCTTTTAAACTCCTGGGGCCAGAAATAACAGCTGTTACTGTGGTAGTACAGGGACAGTGTCTCTTGGCTCTGCTCTCAGTGAACGCGGACATAAAGTTTGCTTGCTTGCTGTCAGGTACCATTGCAATTCTGACATTGACACTGGCATATAT
>KZ506422.1:217253-229616 GCA_002844005.1 Limosa lapponica baueri
GTTATCAGGCATTGGAATGGGCTGCCCAGGGAAGTGGTTGAGGCACCATCCCTGGAGATATTCAAAAGATGAATTGACATGGTGCTCAGGAATATGGTTTAGTGTTGGTGTGTGTGTTTTGTTTGTTTTATGGTTGGACTAGATGATCCTAAAGGTCCCTTCCAACCTAGGCGATTCTGTGATAATCCGCTTATTTGTTTCATTGACTTGACTGATACTCCTTAAAAGGGAGCACAAGTAGGACTAAGCTGATGAGTGTATTTTTCTGTTCCTAATCGAATTTCTTGACGTTCAGGGGCATGGCATGCACGGAATGGGAGAAACAGTGCACATACCTTTCCCATTTGATGAAGCTGAGCAGCAGGGAGGTAACTGACTGTCTTTAATGTCATCTCTACACCACCCTATTTAATTTTCTTGCATGTTACCTTGTGCAGTAAGGTTGCAATAATCCTTCAAATACAAATTTTCTTGAAGTTACGAGTCAAGTTAGATGAGAAAATTGAAACAATATTTAAATGGTTGACAAGTCTGTTCTGAGCTTAGAGATACGGTCTTCTCCTTTCTACCTTCTCTGTCCTAAGTAGAATCTGGTTTTTGACTTCTCTTCTCTCCTAGCACAGATGTAAAAAAAGTAACTTCCACAAATACTTCCAAGTCTTTCTTTGTGCATACTTTCTTATTAACTAGCATATTTATTAACTGCAGAAATAAATCTGTGTATTGTATTCAGCATCTATTAACTGTAAGACAGGTGAGACTGAAACTGAACAAACTATCTTAATTTAAATTTAAATTACTGTTTTAATTATTAGCACTAGGAACTATTATGGAGGTTTTTTTCCCCAGGAAGAGCTTTGCTAGCAAAATCTCCTATTCCTTCAAAGTCTGCTTAGTTCAAGTGATTAGATGGGAATTCGCATGTTCTGAAATACTCCTTGATGAGTAGGACACAAGCTTTGGGTAGTTGAGGCCACAGCCTTCCCAACTGAGAGCTGTCATGAAAGTATGAATTTGCAGGTATGAAATCTAAAATTATTTAAGCTACCACTTAGAAGAGTCTGGACCAACTTGAAGTAAACCTGTATTCCTAATTTAGTTTTTACTAGGTTCAAAATGATTTATTTTTATATTTGCTCTCTCTGGGATGTCTGTTTTCTTCTGACCCAATGCTAGGTAGAAAATCTTGCAGACAGAATCTCTTAAGTTCTAGCATGAACAACTCAATGTTGAAACTACTTGTTAACATCTAATACTGTATTCTGATTCTTCATAAATTCAAATATGTGGAATATGTCTCTTGTATGGAATTTGCCATAAAAGACTCTGGGACTGGAAGAGCTGGATGTCTGATTCCTAGCTGAACCCTTCCATCTCTGCTGTCTGTATGTGTCTGTGTGTGTGAGAGAGAGATCATTTTTTGTGTTTTTTCTTTCTCTTTGGCTCTTTTACTATACTATAAAATGCCAATTAGTGCTTGGTGTGGGAAGACTGTGATAACTTATGTGTTATCCCAGATCTACCAATGTGATCACTAAACGGGAGCATTACAAGAGAGAAAAACCCAGATTAAAAAGTTAGCCTAGTCTAGAGATGAGCTATATGGTTATGGAGGAGGCTTCTTGTAAAGTAAGTTGGAATATGTGTTATTTCCTTCTAGATTTCTCTCGTGTGAACATGGGCATTCATACGGCTTTAAAAATACTGAGAAACAAAGTAGACTTGCAGCATTTCTGTGGCTATGTCACGATGCTGAACCCTTCAAGTCGGAATGCTAACAGAAAGCTGAGCGATGCTTCTGATGGAAGAGGTTAGTTATCAATAATTGTCTTTTTTGGCTGTGTTCCCATAATTTCACATACAATCACTTCAGCAAAGTGAACAAAGGATTACATTCTTTGATTTGAAACTCTACAAATTACTATCCAACACAGATAGGAATCCATTTTGAGTGTAAATCTATTGGTGTAGGCTTACTTCCTAATTTATCTTTGTTACTAGCTCAGAAATAGTAAATACAGACTGAAAAATCATTGGACTAGAACAGTCAACAGAAGAAAAAGAATAATTTCAAAATATTAAAAGTAAATTTTGTCATTTTTATATTCCAGAACTTAATCTTTCATAAATGTGTGGAGGATCCCTAAGTGACTCTTTAGTCCTGAAATGAATCAGACCCTATGTTTCTCCATATCCCTTCCTTCAGTTTTATAGCCTTATGGTCTTTGGGCAAAGCTTGTGTCATGTTACTTACATCAGGTGGGAACTAAACTTATATTCATCTGCATGTTTATGTAAGAATTACTTTACCTTTAGGAGAGGCTGAACTAGTATCAGGATCTGATGTAAATGGGAGCACAGAATCATTTGAGATGGTAATAGAAGAAACTCCAGTGGATTCTGCAGTCAAGCAAAGCCTTGAAGGTAAAAAGATGACAAATGGCTTGTACCGAACATTTTCGGTCCAATGAGATATCTTCATTTTAAGGATCTGAACATGTTGTTTGCACATATTATCCCAGACAACAATCAACACTAACACTTCCTTCTTAAAATTCAGATTCCCTTAAATCTTTGAGCAGTTCAGTAGATGAACTCCCTTAAAAAGTATGAACAGTCCAGTGGAGCCTGGTCTGAGATGACTGGTTCTGGGATCAATATTCTTGCTTTGTCTTTTCTTAAAATTTCATTGTCTCTTGGTTTTCTTTCTGTAGTACCCACAACAGAACTGGAGTGGGTTCCCCTGGAATTATGCTTTGGCATTCCACTCTTCAGCTCTGAGTTGAATCAGAAAGTCTGCAGAAAAATTGCCACTCATGGATTGTGTAGAAAAGAAAGGTGAGCTCTAATTTAGCAGCTACAGGTTTAACAGGTTGTATGTGTTACATCCAGAGTTTCTGCAAAAATGACACCTACAACTCAATGACTATAGGAGCAGAACTGAGCGAAGTTTCGTAGAGTACCTAATTGTAGTGTGTAAGTTGGTTGCTTTTTGTCTTGTAGATACCAGCTATAATATATAATCTAATAGTCTTTAGTTGTGCTAAGATTAAGATTTGGCTTTTTGTAGTTTCTGCAACATGAAAATGAGTTCTTTGTAGTAAACTGTCTATGAACAGATCAGGAAAGAAAGTAAATTTGTGTGACTTTCTACTCATTTCCCCTTCCTAGCTTAGCACAGGCCTTCTTTCCTCCTCCTAACCCGCCTACCCCTGTTCTGGGGGAAGCTTACTGGTAATGCTTTGATGTAAAATGCATTTAGCGTTTGTGGAAATTTTCTTTACTATTGGGGTCTTATTTGCTAAGTTTAGTCATGGGTTATGATCAAGTTCTGAGTTTTACTGTAGCTTTTCTTTATGAAAGATTACTTTTTCAACAGTGGGATTTTTGGATTTGCTTTTTTGTTTGTGGGGTTTTTTTTCTTTTTTCTAGGGCATCATTCTGGAGACCAAAAATTAGGCTCCTTGAAAACATGGCTTAAGGATTTTATTATAGTAGTTGACCTGCTTTTTGACAGTGTGTCACTAATCTGCTTCTTAAAAGTCATGTTACCAGACTGACCTAGATAAGAATGAGACATGATAAAGTCTAATATATTAATATATCTTATGTAAAACAGTGTTTTTTCAATTGCAATGGTTTCACTTTAGCATGGTGTAAATGATAGCGAAAATACCCTTTATTGACTAGACTCAATAGCAGATGAGAGAAGTCGAGCACCTCTTCAGCAATGACAATATTGTCAAGCTTTCTGTATGAAAGCTTTTAACTTTGTCACATGACGTTAACTACTACTAGAGTTACTTGTGAGCAAGTTACTACGGTGGTACTTTACTAGTAAAAATTAGTGCACCTTGGACATAGCTGCTTCTCTTTTGTTTTTGACAGCCTCCAAAAACTCCTACATTCCAGTAGAAAGCTGTCTCTTCAGGTCCTTAATTTTGTTCATTCATTCCAGGTAAGGACCAATAATCCAGATGTAAATAACTCTGTGTGGTCTTTTGTTCTTTTTTGCCCTCCTACTCGCCGTTCTTGGCTGTACGGAAACATACATGGTTTGTTTTATTTGCTTTTTCTTTAAATGGTAACTGTATTAAGAACATTATCAACCTCGTTCTACTGGTAGCAGAGAGTGAGTGCTTCCCTGCCCCTTTTCTAGCCTTATTTAATACTTGTTTCTTGGCTTCTGTGGTTGCATCTTGTGTGTAATGAGTTTCATTATATTTTATGGGACTTGCACAGCAAAACTGTTTTTCACTCCTGTGCTATAACACAGCCTACTCTGCTGGTTACTTGAATGCTTTTATGTTAGATATATTAGGGAGATTTACTGCAAACCATGGATGTACTAATCTTTTGAGACTTCATCTGCATCTCAAGTCAACTGTGTTCCCTTAGAAAAAATAAAATACATTAATATGTATTTCATACCAGTTAATTTTTGCACTTGTCCTAAGATCCTCTAGAACTTGAATGCATATAAATATGTAAAACTGCTTCTCTGGGAGGGTTTTTTTAAGATCATAGATAGAGAAAAGAGGTCTTGTGTGGCAAGCAAGGAGGAATGCCAGGTCTGCAGCCTGCTATAATTCTGCATGGAAATATATACCAGCGAGGCATGTCCACATGTAACATGGAATCTGCTTAGCTGTTTATGTCTTACGGTACTTTTCTCTAAAATTCTGTATTTTCAATAAAGTATGGAACTTGCAGGTTACTTAACAAGGTAGTGTTATGGTGTGACCCTGAAACCACTTCCTCATGAAACCATTGGAAATTCTCAGTAGGTTAGAAACCTTGAAATCATCTGTCAAACAGTCTCAAGTGACTCCTGTCCTAATCTTTTAGGTGTTATCTCTGAAATATGCTTTTCTTGATGGTGATCTGCATAGAGAGGAAAAAACAACGGCGCTGAAGTGATTTTTAAGCTGAGAAAACCAAACTTCTGGGAAATAAAACTACTCAAAATATGGTCAAATCGGTGCCTCCAAATATATGCATAGCTCTTAGCACAGTATGGGATAAATAGCAGTATGATGGCTGTTCTGAAGATTTTATAGCTTTACATAAATGTTGCTAGGTCTTTCCTTCAATTTTAAGCCTCAGACTTTACTGAAGGTTTCTTGGAATCCAAATTATCCATCCACAGATGCATCTGAGGCAGCTCTGTGTTTATTTCAGGCTTTCCCTTGTTTCTTCTGGTTTTACTTCCATAATGATTTAGTATTTATTGGATTAAAGTAACACGCTTCAGAAACGCTAAGTGTATTTGCAGATTGGATTAGCCTGTCATATTCTACCTCTTAAATCCTTCATTGGTTGTCTTTTTTTTTTTTCCCTCTTCCTTTTGCTTTTAGGAAGGTATTTCAACGCTGGATCAGCTCCATGATGCTGGTTCTTCAAGTTCACTTTTGCAGCCTCTTTCTGCAGATATGGGTGTTCCGCTTCCCGCCAAGAATCTCATGTTCAAAGAAGGTGTATTATCTGAATGGAACGGATGGTCTCCTTCCTCGGTTTTTTTCAACCACACCTAAGGAACAGGTCAAATAGGGATTCTCATGCATTGATCACTGAATGCCTTTCTTCTATTATGGTTAATTCCTAGTGCCAACCACTAAGAAGTGTACCGCTGCTGCAGCATAACCCATGTAAAAGTAGTGTTACAAAAATGTGTTGTGTTGCAGTATTGGGGAAGTGCTTAAACTGTCTAGAACTTGTTACTCATTACTGCATATCTTGCTGCAACAGAGAGCTTTTTAGCTGTCAGCACTATTTTTATCTTGAGACAATCTTTCTTTTATAACTAAACATGCCCTTTCTAGGCTTTCTGATGATTGTTAAATTTCTATGCTGTCACCACAAAATGGCAATAGTAGTTTTCTATGTTCGTTACTCAAACATAAATTCTGTTTAGTTTTGTACTGTATTACTGAAAATCTTTCTGTATAAAGGTAAGAGATTTGGCTCTTCCTCTGAAAGCTCAGTGATACCTACTGTTTAAAAAAAAAAAGTATCATGATGATATGGGGCATTAAGACTTGTTGAATTCTGTAGTTGAGCTTAACACTGAGGCCTTGACAAATCAGTACAATGGGAAGAGACTGGATACTTGCAGGAGGCTGAGTTAGTGCAAGACTCAAAGGCCTGCTGATGACTTAAGGCCACTTTGAAGATGAGTGGTGCACTTTCATCTCTGGCAGAATTCGATGGAGGTGTGGAATTATGGAAGGGCTGAAGTGGGAAACTCTGTTCAGGGGGTTCTTCGTGATAAGATTCATCTTGCTCTTTGTATGAAACCAGAAGTGTCTGAGACTTGATCATGCTGGGAGCTTGTCCCTCATTGTTATTTGAAGCTGGCTATGATTGCCACGGGAAAACTCCTGGTATAAGTTGAGTATAAGGTAGATAACTAGGTCTGTCCTGTTGATTAATATTTGAAAGAACAGAGCGTTTGATTTTTCACATGACAGTCATTAGCAAAGGAAAATAACAGCAGAGGATGTGTAGGCAGACACTTCTGAATCTGTTTTCCTTGAACAGCTGTTGATTATGACAAACATTAACAGCAAGCTGTTTCATCTAAAATCATGTTCTGGCTCTATTTGTAGGGGATGATTTTATGTAGCATGATTTCACTTTGTTTATATTAGACATTAACTTCTTGCCAGCTTAAAAGAAATCTGTCCCATTTAGCACACGAGGAGAACAAGAGATGTAAAGTGTTAAGACTTTTAACACAGCTGTCTAAAGTACCCTGCCAACTCCTCTATACTGGAATTGCCTTGTTTTAAACAGTCATAATTAAAAATGAGACTTAACTGTCCTGTCATTACTAGTCTACAGTATGTAATGGACCAAGAATCTGTGGCATAGATGGTGCTGGACAACAGCAAGGAGAAAAATGGCAACATTTGGGTTTGTATCCTGTTCTGTGTGGCTGTAATAAAAAAAACATTAGAAGTTTGAAAAGGACAAATGTACCATGATAGGATAATGCAGTGGCTTCAGTTACAACTGTGAAAATTCCATTCTTCTTTTTTCCTTTGCTTTATATACATTCCTAAAGTGTAAGTGTGGGACTTGCGCTCTAAGGAACTGGAAGTCTGTAGTACTTCAGTTTGCTCAGTGCTGCTTTCTTACATCTATTTTAGTTTTGTATTTTACCAACAGCAGCTGAACTTAGTATTCTATGTGTATTAGAGCTGGGTTATCTATATGAAATTGATCATTTACACTACAGTGGCTTCTGTACTGGATGTGGATACTCTCCATAGCTTTTTTGTTGCCTTACTTCCTTCGAAAGAAATTAAAAATGGAATTGGATGCCTATCTGCTAGAAATGGCAGAGGAAGCATTTACTGTGAGAATTGTTCTGTGGAGGTTAAGCCAATTTCTAGCACTGTAGAGGAACTAAGCAGTAGGCGATGGCTTAACACTTTCAGTACTATAGATGTTACTTTAAGTGCTACAGTGAGCTGTAGTAGATGAGCTAGTTTGGCATATTGTATTGAATTTTGCCATGCACTGTCTATACTAGTATGTAAAGTGATGATAGCACAAGTTGTGTGGAAGTTTGAAAATGGATAAAAATTTCTTGTTCTCACTGCCTATTCTTCAGTGTTACTAAGTGAAGGATACCCTTTGTTATTAGGTTGTTTAAAGTAAAGTTTCTAAATAAAAGTAGCCTGCTCTTCAGAGTTGTTTAATACCCATAAATCTTACAGTTAATGCTGAGAATTCCAGATACGTTGCAGTTTTTTAGAACTCAAGCCAGTCTAATTTAGGTGCTTCAACACTAGTTTAGGAACTTAAATGTTCGGGTCTGCATATCTGAAGTTTATTGAAGAGATTACAACCAAAGAAGTCCATAAAATACCTGAAACTCGACTACAGCTCCAGTGCTTGGGATGGTCCAGAGGCTTTACTCAAAGTATGTGACTTTTGTTTTAAATATGGTGTAAAAAAGAAAAAAAAAAAGATCTCAAAGATCTTCATACCAAAAGAATCTATTTTATATTGTATTGCAAATAAAGACAAATTAAATAAATTTCTTTTCTTCAGGTAGTTTTATTGACAGTGGGGAAAATCACATGCATTGCACATTGTAAAGCTGTTTTAAGTTTCTGTCCTCAGCAAGACTTTTAACTTGCAGAAGAAAGATTGTTTTTGTGCTCTGGCACAGCCCAAGTAGTAGTCAGTCTAGATGGATATACCTGAAGCTGTTCAGGAGCCAACTAGAAAGTGTGTTATGTTTGTTTTCAGGTTATTTGATCATGAGTTATTATTTCAGAGTTTTCTTTTTCTTTTCCCTCATTGTTCTTGGATTTTCCTTTATTTTCTTGTTCAGTGTTCCAAATGGTTTGTATTTTGAAGGTTTTAAAGTACAACTGTAACTGAATACAGTTGGGCTCTTCAAGTGTGACATTGTTAATATTATACATGGAATTGTACAAAGTCTGTGTTCAGTTAAATTATTGGCACATGTAACAAATGTTTACAAATAAACTGTGGTGTAGGTCAAACCATGTGCAGAATCCTTCACATGCAGTAGGTTTCTTCTTGGGCCCAGCACTAAAATGTTACTCTGTCACTGTAATGCCCAAGAGTACCAAACGTCATCAAAGTTTCTCTGTCCTGTATGCATGTAATTCTGCAGAAATGCAGTTTTGTCAATGGAAGCTACTTATTTTAGTGTAGTCTTTTCCATGCCATATGCTTAACCCCCAAGGAGAAGAGAAAGTACAAGAGGATGGTGTATGTGCTCTCTCCTTCAGCACAGTTTAAACCTGTAGTGTTTGATACGGAATGTTTGAAGACACTTGAGGATAAGGTTTAGTGAACAGAGTCTTGGCCTGGCACTGTTGACTGAAAATAGGTTTTGCAATAGAAGGAATATATTGAACTGGGGTATGGAAATGGAAGTGAAAAGAAGCTAATGATGAGAAGGAGGAAGGAAAGATTGTCTAGGAAAAAGTGCTGAGAAAAGGGGGGGAAGTGTCTGTCTGACCTGCTATATCCTAGAGCTCACTCTTACAGAACAGAGAAATGGAAACACACCTTTTAATTACAAGTCTTCAGAAACCATTCCTAACCCCCAAAAAACTGATAAACACAGAAATGAGAGGTGCTGAGAGTGTGAGCAGATTGGGAGAGGAAGTAGAAATAGAAAGTATAGAACCATGGTAGTCTCCTGGCTTATTTTTCTGGCTCTGATTGTGTTTTCACCTGATGTATAAAAACAAAACGTTTTGAAAATAAGTGGTGAGATATTACTCCAATCATATTCTGAAATCGTATGCTTGTTTAACTGGACTGCACGGTGTGAGTGATGCAGTAGGACTTACCAGGATGAGGTTTGTAGGCACACAAACGTCTTGCCCTGTAGGTTTCAGCACTTCTCTGTTACTGTCTTGACTTCCAGCAACAGGCAGCATCAGGAAAAAAACACTGGATTTGGGTATTTTATTTTATTCAGAGTATTATTCAAGTAGATGTTCTTTGCTAGTGAACAGTACTGAAGTAAGGCAGTTTTATAGAATTAGCAGTCAGAGCTGTCCTTACTGGATAAAGAGCCTTCAGAAAATAGACTTGGTTAAAAAGTTACATGCAGAATACCACATACGTGTTTATAAAGCTATCTAAATAATAGGACTAAGCCTTTGGCAAATATTGATACGACGAATGACATTCATCAGTTGTAAAGAACTTGTTGATTCCGTAAGCATTGCCATATATGACAGCGTCTTTTAGGTTAAGCATTAGCTCTGGGTTGGCTTACTTTAACTCAGCTTTCTTGGAGAACTTGAGTCCAGCTCTGGAAAAGGCAGTTCAGTGCTGAGTAACTGTGTGGGGACTCGAGTGTCTGAGGAACCTGAGAGACCTGGGCCTGAGAGACCTTGGAAACAGGAGGAGGAGTGTGTTTTTAGCCCATCTCTGTTTACATAAGATTTTTTTAAAAATTGTGATTGGGAGGGTAGAAGAGTGAGTTTGAAATGTCTTTTTAATGCGCATAGATAGCAATCCTCTCTGTTGGACCTGGTAGTCCCTCAGATGCCTGGCAAGTCTGACAGTGCTAGCATAGTCATTTGATTTGGAAATAAATTGGGATTTATATGCAGAAGACAGATGAAGCTTAGTTTTTGTAGCGTTCCTTGCACTTTTTGCACTGCATTGATCCTGACTGGCAGTTTGGGCTGTCTCTCCCTTTCTGACCTCATGAATTACCAGAGAGCTCTTTTCCTTGGCACTTGCTTCCAGGGCAGTCTGATAAAAGTATTATTAGCTGATTTTCCATACGTCAGTTTTCTTTGGCTAACAAATCTGATTGTTGACTCATTTTCTTCATGGGACCAACATTTCTTGCCGTCTTCCTAGATAGCTGATTTTACAGCTATGCAGAGTATGTCCCGAGGGGACTGAATAGATGTCAGTGACGGAAGTGAAGGTTTATCCATGGTAACACACATGTGATAATGTTTTGGAAGGCAGGGAGGAGATAGCTGTGATTTCATTTCTACTTTTCAGTGCGGATGCATCTCAAATCCATTATTAAACAGATGGCAGGGTCTATAATTGCAGCCCTCTCTCTGTTTGTCTTCAGGCTCGCTGTACAGGAGGTGAAGGTGCCGTGGGGCAAGATAAAATAGAGTCAGTTCCTCTGGACTGGATGGTCTGGAAATTATTTTTTGACTTGAGTTCATGCATTGAAATAATGAATTTATCTACGTCAAGCCTGTGGACTGAGTTGATGGAGCCAGCAGCTCCTGGGGAGGTTGCTAAGCTTGAAGTAAGGTGAGTTGGGCAAAGGCAGCTGGCCCCGGGTAAAGCCAGCAGCAGCGGAGAGCTTGGCCTTGGCTACAAAATATACCCACAAGGCTGCATAAATACACAGGGTGCCTGAGCCAAGCCCTGCTGGTGGAGACCGATGGAGGGCAGTGAGTGAGAGAGACGGGTCCATCAGCTCGTGCCAAAGGAGACACCTGTGCGAAGCTGCGTGTGGACACCTCTGCAGGCTTTGTGTAAACTTTCACTGTAGATCAGCAAAATTGGAACTGGTTGGGAGAGTTTTACAAGCAGTCCTGGATAGAAAGGGAACTTCATGGAAGGGAACTTGCTGAAAGGAAACTTTATGGGCCCAAGATGCCTGTATGTGTGTGATGGACCCTTTTTCCCTGCAGCAGAGAGATGTCTGTCGGGCACTCAATCTCTGCCCTGAACCAGGTGTGCCGTTACTCCAAAGGGGTATGCTCTTCTTTGCTGTGACTAGGATACTTATAGATGACCTTTAAAGGTCCCTTCCAACCCAAACTTATTCTTTGAGTCTATGATTCTGTGATTCTATAACTCATTTAAATAGCTGCATATTATGGAAAGAAACTCTGTAGCCCACAATTATAAAAAAAAAAAAAATCTACATGGGATGCTGATTGTTTACAGCCTTTGCTCTGAGTTGGGCAGAACAGCTGCTTTGTTTATCAAGGGAAAAAAATCTAGATAATGCTTTCTTAGGATGCAGAACAAACCGTTACTTTTTCATAAACTGATTTTTAACTCCCAGCCAGTGGTACCACTGTCCTGCTGATACTGGAAAAGGACCGATTGCTGCCTGGTGGGGTTTTAATAGGATGCGAACAGCAGGCAGGGTTTCTCCAACAGAGAGCACTCTTGCATTTAAAAAATAGGAGAGACCAATCTATTGCAGAGAAGTGCTGTTGTGTCTGCTCCTCCTGGGTTAGGAGCGAGAGCGGCTGCCCAGAAGCTCTTTATTTCAGAAAAATGTACTTTTGTTTTTCTAAACAGGCCCTCCCCTCTCCTGTCCCTATTCCTGGCTGCATCTCCATCAGCAGAGAGTGGATGAGTGTGTTGTGAAGGTGTTTAGTTTCTGACTGCAGCTCCTGGCTTGGCTTCTCGCTTTTACTTCATCTTTGCAAGTGCTTACAGGGCAGCAGTGGCTTCTCGCTGTGTGTTGGTGCGGTGCCTGCAGCAGTGGTCCCCAGCTGTCCACTGAGGACCCCGGGGGACATCAGTGTGGTGTGCCTGGCAGCCCGAGAGCCACATCCCTGTCCAGCTGACTGCCTTTTCTCAAAGACAACCAGTTTGTACTGCTCAAACAGCCCAGCTGCCGACCTCTGTGTGAGCCTGATGCAGTCAGGGTGCCTCCATCCACGGGGCAAAGACCATCACTCCCTTTGCACTTAAAAGGGACCCCAGGACCACTTCAGCAGCGCAGCCCAAGCAGGTGTCCCCAAAAGCAGACTTTTATCCCTGTGTTCTACCCGTTGGGACCACCCCATGCTGGATTCCCTGCCGCTCTCGCAGTGGGGTGGGTGTTGGCTGGTTTCTTGCGAAGCCGAGCTGGTGGGA
>KZ506423.1:0-16345 GCA_002844005.1 Limosa lapponica baueri
TGGGAAATGCCTAGAGTTTTTGGAAATAAATGTAATTTCACATTAGTAACTGGCTTTATCCAGCCTCTGGTAAGTGGATGTTTGGCTTCTCAATGTAAATATTATGCTCCAAGATACGGTATTATTTGCAGTGTGTGGTCAGAGCTGTGTGTGTGTTCCTGATCCTGCAGCCGAGTTCCTGTAGCTGTGGTGGAAATGGATCTCTAACAAATGGGACCAGGGCTCTGCTGCTTCTGGGTGGAAGGGACAGAGCAGGTGGCCTCCAGGCTCTGCCTGCAAATAGTTCTTTACTCAAAAAGCAAGCAATTAAGTGACAAAGGGTTTTGGTTATCCTTTGCAAAAAAGCATCAAGCCGTTCAGTGTTTGTGTGAAAACAATAATGACAGTTAAACGAGCTTTGTTAAATCTTTCATAAAACACATTCGGGGTGGAGAAGGCAGAGGAGTTAAATCAAAGTCTAGCATTTTCCCTGTAGACTTTCCAAATACCGAGGGCTGCAGAGCTATGGTTCCTACATGCAGTTGCTCATTTCTGCACACAGACATTTCTGTGAGTGGCTGTTTTGAAAGTGAAAACTCAAAGATCCTGAAATTTCTCCTATTCCATCTGAAGTAATTTTTCTCCAATCCAATTCCATCTGAAGTCCATTTTCTCAATTATTCTCCAATTTTCCAAATAGGGGAATTTTTGTCTTTGAATGCAACAGTGTTTTTAAATCCACTGTTTTTTCATGAAGGAACAGGTAGTTATTTCAAAAGGATTTTTACAGAGAAGGGAAGAGGCAGGCTTTTGGAGACAGCTATAAATTTCTTAGATAATCCCATTTCCCGGGTAAAATGGTTTTATAAACTACCCCCGGATATGGAACCCTGTATGAGAGCAATCCAGGTCTGTGTTTTAGAGAGATTTTCGAAAAAGCAAAGTCTGTACATGCTCAAATGCTGATGTAAGTAAGTTATATCACAGGTGACTGACTGCTACTCCATTTCCAACTTAATGATTATCACAGTGCTGCCGTGTCATGTAATAATTAGATTTTAACATGCCTCAACTTTGTGTTAGTATCTTTTTATTATACTAATATCTAAATTCAAATTAAAAAGCATGGCTAGCAGTATACGCAGTACCTTTGACAAAATTTATGTAAATATCTTGAAAAAAAGGTTTTAATTCATGTTTATTGAGATAACTAACACAAAAAATCTGTCCTCTCTCTCTTTTTTTTTTTCTTATTTATATTCCTAGACACCAGTTTATCTGGCTTTCAAGTCCTCAATGCAGTGGATTTTTGCTGCTTAAAATAGAGCCATTCCTTTGCAGGCCAACAAATGTGCTTCCACATAAGGGAGACGAGTGTTTGGCTTCCGAGCTTCACTAACCTGCGCTGATGCTCTGAGGAGATGGGTTGTTTGTGTTGATCCTGGCAGTGTCAATGTGTTCAATAGTGAGGCATCTCCACTGTGACTTATGGCAGTTCAGAATAGCAAATATTATTGCTAACTTCAGTTTGTGCAGAATAACTGACACTAAGCAACGCAGCTTTTTGCACGCCTCCTTGTTTAACAAGGGCTGTAATTTGTGCAGCATGTGTTTGGGGTGGAAAGACAATTTAATGGAGGCATATTTCCTCCCATTTACAAATCAAACCCTCCTAATAAACAGTGAGTCAAATCACAGGGAGCTTAGGGAGATGCTTCATCTCTCATATGCTCTTTTCTTTCCTGCATAGGGGGTGATTTGAGGCAGCAGACACATTTTCCTGTCTCTCTCTGACAGTCTGGACAGAGCTCCATGGAGTGTGAGCTTTAATGTCTCACAGAATATTACAAAAGGAGCATAGAGGTGGCTTGTACAAACAGAATCATCTCCTTTTACCTTTGTCTTTCATGGTTACTATATTCTTAATATAGTTTGAGGCAGTGATTGGAATGAAGGTGTCAAACTCGTACTGTGAAACCAGTTCATCCTGCAAGCAGACTGCCTATTTGGTGTTTGGAGAGTGCTGGGGTAGTATATGCCTATACAAGCTCCCTTCGTCCCTTGGTTTGGGTTTAAGACTCTGGATTAAAGCCCTGGGGCCAAAATGCTCTTGTCCATTCTTTGAGGTCTCAGTAGGGAGAAGATGCTGCCACACAGAGAGCTCAGACCCACACTTTAGCCAGCTCTGTGCTGGCAGCTAAAGGTCACCCTCACAAAATGAGGGAACAAAATCTTGCAGAGTGAGGATAACCAGGATTCTGGTCATTATAATTGTCCCTATTAAGGGTCAGGGGGTTTGGGGTTGGGGTCCCTTGGGGCAGGTATTGGGTACTGCAAAGCAAAGGGGCAGTCTCTGTCCCCCTGTTGTCCCACCATTCCTGGAGCACATCCAAGGTTGACTGTCCCTTGCTGGCATCTCTGAGGGCTTCAACTGTGACCCGTTGGGGTGCACACTGGTGCTTCTGATGGTTGGACTAGATGATCTTAAAGGTCTCTTCCAACCTAGACAATTCTATGATTCTGGTATTTCCATTCTGCACTGCTTTCTTCTATGACTCTGTATGGAGCTATGGGTTGCCTTGTTAGTTCACTAAGGTGGGAGTTGAGTGGTCTGGGCTCAATCTGTGTGACCTTACCCACCTCCCATTTTCTTGAGCTCATTTTTTTTTTTTTTAGTAGAATAGAGTTCTTTCTTCCACCTTTTCATTTTTTAAATCAGTTTTATACATGAGTGATATGAAAACTAAGCCAATGAAGAGAAGGCCATGCCACAGGGTCTATTTATGGGGCAGTGGACTTACTGAAGCATACCCAGTTTGCTCAGGCTTTTAAGCTTTTTGGGGCAGGAACTATCCCTCTGCATAGCTCTGAATGAATCCTAAGAGGGTGGCATCCAATTTAGAATGGGGTCCTTAAGGAATGGTCACTCTTGCTAAGACAGATACTCTCACAAGCAGGTAGCAGTTGCCGAGGCATTCAGAGAGATGTAAAATACTTGTGTTTGGGCAACAGCAGCATCATCTTTCTTAGGAAGAAATTTGCATGACTAGGAAAAAAGGTGCGAAGTACAAACATGGAACCAGGAGGTACCCACCGGGGCAAGGCTGGTGAGATCCACAAAGACAGCTCTGCTGTGTGATGTTTGCCAGCCTCGTCATCTCCTCCATGCCCTGATAAGTGAGTCCATGGAGCCAGAGAAACCACCATCCTGGCTTTGCATATCCTGATCTCATGTTTCACCTGAAATCATGACTGTGTAAATACACATTTGCCAAAAGCACAAGGAAAATTCTCATGGCTGCACACTAAAATAACAAGGTACTTCCTCAAATTTAGCTGTATGTTTGATATTGACTCAAACTGGTCTGAACACACAGTGTACTAGGGTGTTGACACACCAGCCTACTTGGCAGAAACTCCATGTTATAGTCCAATTTTATATTTGTACCTGGCCTACCACTTGATATGCACTATAAAAGCTGTACCATGTAACGATTTCAATGGGCTAACAGTCAAAAAGGAAGCCAAGAACTGAAAAACAGCCATTGCAAGGGTAAAAACTGAGTGCCATTGGCAGAAGCGTAGATGGGAGTTTGCATTGTATCTTCTTCCCTTTCTCCATGCTATGCCTGAATAATTTGCAATAACTGTGACAAATTATCTTATTCCTTAGGACTGATTTGCATGCTGTGTGGGAAAATTGAAAAACTGCAAACCACCCAGGGGTGGAACGCCCCAACAGGTAAGACTCTGAGTTATTCCTTGATTTCTCAGCCTGTGAGTGGTTTTGCTGCACACGTGGATGGGTTTTTCCTCTGCAGCCAAGGCATGCCAGAAATGGAGGGGAGTTATTTAAGAAAAGGCTGAGATTCTCAAGTGATATTGTTACAATGGCTGAGGCTATTAAAAAAAACCCAACAGAACAAAGCACACAAAAGGCGACTATGATACCTTATAAAACCTCTAATGATAAAACCATGATAAAATCAAGACAAACTTGGTCATGGAAATACTTGTGAAAAATTTCTAGCATTGACGCTATCCAAGTAATGACCTCATGCCCTACCCACTAGGAAGAATACCTTCCAACTTGCTGCTTTCCTATCAGAAAATGCAACCTTTGTCCATCATTTTCTTTAACTGAGCTGAGCTATTACTGACTGAGTAGTTTGCAAGATCTAACGAGAGCTGAGCACCATCTGGGATGTCTAAATTGGGGCCAAGTTATCAGATGTTCGGAAGTGCCAGTGTGGCTGTTGTTGAAGATGTTTGCCAGGTCCAAAAGTTAACATAATCATTTGGGAAGGTTGCTTGGTTAAAAATTCATTCCTGAATCAGCTGAATCAAAAGTTGCCAGTTCAGAAGCAGTGTTGGTGTTTTCTAGCCCAGGTCAGCTGCACAGTCAGGATATGGAGCAGAGCTGTTCAGGGGGGGAGCCTTTACCTCCAGGTAAAATCAAATGATGGGGAGAGTGACACCTTGTACTGGTAAGTGAGACCACACCTGAGAAGTCTTTATCAACCATATCAGGAGTCATTTTAGGGGCTCTGAATTACAGTGTCGGGGGGACTGGGCATTTTAGGGACTGTAGTACCTATGCTGGAGGCTGAAGACAGGCTGTCTGCATCTGGCCCTCTGCTGTATTTTGGTTTCTGGAGCAGGTCTGGGATGATGTTAGGGCATCAAGAAGAGAGACTGCTACCTATTACTGCTGTAATCTTCTGTTTAAGACCTGCATGCAGCTTTGAAGCAGAGCCATATGAAGACATCACCATTCTGGTCTCATTCTGGTTTGAGACATCAAGGAAGAAAATTAAATAAGAAGATAATATAAAAACTGCTTTACAAATTATCCCACAGGTATTATGAAGGCGAAGCAGAGCAGATAAAATACACAGAGCAATTCCAAATCCATTAGCAGTGGATGTGCTTAGAAGCCCCATGTCTATTATGGAAATTTGTGGGCAGCTGTCCATAAATTGATAAAAATGCATACTCCAAGCAATGCTCACCAAGCTGAGGTTGGAACAGCAACAGAGGAGCTGCGCAAGGCTCTGGCACTAAGTATTCTCTGTAACTATGCACACACAGAAACAAAGACAAGGCTGGGAAAATCAGAATTAATGGCAATGCAACTTAAAAAGGAGAAGTTCTTATAGAAGAAATGAGTCTGTTTAATGCAGAAAATAGGAAAAAGGAGGAAAATCATTATGTATAGTCAGGGGCTCAGTCTGACTCACAGCAAAAACATTTCAAAGGTATGGCTGTGTTTGCCTTTTCAAGCCAATACTATGGAATATGGTCTAAACAAATGAAGAAGCATATGGTGTTATAGATGCAATAACTACCTGGTCATGCAAAAGAGGCAAAGGTATACAAATAATTCTATGGGTAATGTTAACTTTAAAGCAACTTGTTTGTGGAAAATTACGTTCAGGGGGAAAAGAGGAGGCTAATAAGATGGATTTTGGAAAGGAGAACGAAAGATTACTGTGAGCAATGCTGTGTAAGGTTTTAAAGCATAAAACACTCCCTCATGCATATGACCAAGCAGCTGAGGCTTGGAAGCTTGCCTAGAGGTGGGATTTGTATTATGGACACTGCTGACAAAATTCTGTATAAACTTGTTTCTGTTGATGTAAAAAAAGCAAAATAGGCATCTGCTGACATATGAGCATAAAAATGTCACCCACAGGATTTCAGATTCAATTTAAATGAAAAAAACTTGTTGTGGATTAAATAAAACAGCAGAGCATATCTATATGGGATACCAAGAAATACAGTTGCTAAAAAATTTTCTTTCCCTTTTCTGAAGCAACACAGCTGGGTAAGAAAGCAAACTGACTTTGTCATGTTTTTAACTACAGTTGTGCACACACAACTGTTTGAATGGTTTATACAGAATTTTATCACAGAGGGAAACCAAAACATCTATGTCTGAGCTGCATGGGAAGCTGTAAGAATCCAAATGAGAAGAAATTTATTTGATTCACATGGGAGAAATCTGGCTATGTAAAATCCAGTCTTTCCATACTGTAAGTAAAAGTGAGGAAGGGATGCATGTGAAGCAGAGACATCCCTTTGTATGATGCCTTCAAACCACTGGGAAGTGCTCATGTAACGGCACTGGAGGGTCCAGGTGGAAGCCTTTGTAAGCTACATTTGATTTTGTTAAGTAAAACCAAGTGAAGGATGTGGTGGAAGCTTTGCCTGTGGAGCAGATGGATAAGGTGTCAGTGATCACCTGACAGGGCAGTTCAGTCTGGTCCATGCTCGCATGCATATTTTTCAAGCATTTTTCAAGCCCAGGCTGGATGGGTCATTGAGCATCCTGATCTAGCACGAAGTGTCCCTGCCCATGCCAGGGGTGTTGGAACTCGATGATTTTTAAGGTCCCTTCCAATTCTAACCATTCTATGATGTCTTTTCTATTTGATGCCAAAATCAAGCATTGCAGAGCTCTTGGGTGGTATCAGCTAATACAGTATGGGAAGACTGCATTTGTAGCAAGACTATGGTGGTCTGATGTTTTGAGCTTGAGGGGCATATGTGAATAGGAGCTACTCCTTTCATGGTGTTAGTTATTAGATATGTCTTCTTGCTATGCTGGTAAGTGTAATATTACTACCACAAGACTGATAAGGACTATTGGGTCTTTTATTCCACTCTTTCCTGGGCCATGGTTCCAACTGATATACCTGAACGTGCCAGGAGAGTGCAGGGAAATCCCCTGGTAGATGTGCACATCTGCATGAGCTGTCTAGAAGTGTGTCATGTCAGCCAAGCTCTCAAAATTCTTCTTCACCTCCATTGACCAAGATGCTCCAGAAGACTAATTCACATGTGAACATTTAGTCTGCAGACATCTGGCATTAGGAGAGATGAGTCTCGCCTCTGTCAAGCACGTTAGCTGGATCATGACCTCACAAATTGTTACTTGCAACACAACTCCCTTCTCATAGGAAAGAGAAGAGAAAACAGCAGAAGAAAAATAAGAAATTTGGCAGCAGGTTTAAGTCCCTCCTTCTACGTGAGTGTTGACCTGTACATGGCTGCCTTCATTTTGCACCTTTTTTGTTAGGCTTGTGAGTAAGAGAGGAAGTGGATTGTTTTAAGATGGAGGAAAGCTGATGACATAAGTGAAACGAAATGAGAGACCGCCTCTGTGTCTGCAAAAATGACAGTATTCTGGAGACTAACACTGTGTGTGCTTTCAGCAGATTTACAAATATTTCTGTTGTAAAGGCAACCCCTTAGTGGGTGGGTGTGAGAGAGAGGAGACACCAGTGTTGTAGGAATTACAGCATGGACTACAGAGATAATAGATCTTTGCCATGTTTGTTTCCCAGTGCTTAAGCACAGCAAGTCAGGGGGAAAAAAACCAGAGCATTTAAGGCTGTCATGTCAGAGAGTCAGAAATGTGCCCAAAGCAACATCATGACTACCTAGCACCCATGTCCATGGGTGCTCAGCATCCAGACCTGCAAGGTGCTGAGCACCTGTGGGCCCACTACAATCACAGGGAGGAGACTTTGCCGAGTAGTCCCACGTGCTCCAGCCCATAGATTTCACAGTGGTACAGCCCTTCTCCTTGGCCCTGTTGTAACTCATGCTGGAATTGGTGCTCAGTTTCCTGTGGTGGACAAGAGGGCTTCATGCTGCTGAGATGGGAAGGTGCCACAGTGTACGCAGGTACATCACCTGCTCTCACACACAGCTGCCTGTGGATGGAGGAACCAAGTGTCCTGCTGCCCATGTGGCTGCTGTGGGGCTTGGGAGAGATGCTCCTGTGGGTGCTGGAGAGTGGGGCCACAGAAGAAGACAGAACTGTGGTGGTCTCTCTGACTGTGGTCTTCTTCCACACCAGCTGTGACTCACATCCTGTAGTTGTGTGACAGATGCCTGGTTCTCTCTTTGCTGTGCATTTGGAAATGTAGGAGATGTCTTCCCTTGTGCTCTGGCTGCACTGGTGCTAGTGAAGGAGGGTGGCCCCTCCTAAAACCCTTGTGGTGGTAGAAGCTGAAGCTTTTCCCCCTCAGGCTGTAGGGGAGCAGGAAAGGTTCAGAGAGGACAGCTTTGATGATCTGAAGGATGGAAAGCAGCTGAGAACAACAGAGTTCTGGGAGTTTCTGAAGATACAAGGAGATAAGGGAGGGCATGGTAGAGGTCTATAAAAATCAGAATGGCCTGGGGAGGGAGTGGACATTATGTTCACTGCCTCTTCCAACACAAGGACTCCAAGCCAACAAATTGTACTAAAAGACAGTGTCAGAACAAAAAAAATATTTGGTTTAAGCGTTGGGTTTAGGCAAGCTGTGGAGCAGGTGGCACTGGGGAGCTGTGGTTGTTAGAGGTGCTCGGGTGAAATGTTTTGCTCTTCCTGCTGTCCCCTCCCAATTCAGCTGCTACAGACCGAGAAAATTGAACTCTTGGGGGGCTCAGTTCCTTTGGCAAAAGGTCTCTCAGGAGTGTGCCCTGCCAGCGTTTCCAGCAGATATTCCTCTTGTCATAACTGCTGCTATCTTTGATAATTCAGAGAAAGGAAGCCGGGCTGCATCCTTACCTCTCTTTCTCTGGAAGGCTTGGACCTCCAGGAGACCTCATGCCTGAGTGACTTTTGGCACAAACTTTTTCTGGAGAGGGTGGCCCAGGCTTACACTTTGCCCAGGCTGTGGCAGGGCAGAGTTGGGCTGCAGCCTCGCTGGTACGCTCCGGACTCCCCACCAGTTTCAATTAGGCAGCAGAAGGTGTGTGCCTCGGGCGTTTCCTGTTCAGAAAGCAGAGAGAAAAGCGCCATCAAACTTTTATGGCAGGTTGTAGTTAATTTACATGAGAACTCTTCTTCCATTTCAGTGCATGGAAAGTGTTTTTATAGTAGCTGTGCATGTTGTCTGTTCCAATCCTTTTACATCAGTAACCCCCTTTTCAGGAGTGAATTTATTCATGAAAACCCAGTGGCTTTCTCTGAGAAGTATGAACTGCTAGGGAATTCAAATATGATGACTGATTAATTGTGAACTTAAAAAGCCTTGCTTTAAAAATGTACTGCATTTGAGATTCTTGTCCTCTGTGCTCTGAATGAAGTAGTTTTACCCTGAATTTGTTCTGCTATATCACATTACATGGTCCTGTGCTAAGTAGCAACAGCTGAATGGCTTCATCTGTTCAACACCGTAGTTATGTATCTTATGCAAAACGCTTCTACAGCAAGAAAGTATGACCAAGTGTTTACTGCTCATCTTTGCAATTCCATGAATGATTTCAGAGGCCCTCATGGATCCTACCCATTTGTCTTTTCCAAGCATCAATGTCCTAATTTTTATAGCTGTAACGTGTCTGGAAGCTACTCCATGCCCTTGGTCACCTCAGTCACTCTCCTCTGTCTCATGCCAGGTTCTGTGGTCTTCTTTTGGGAGGACTACCCAGGATATTAGACTGCACAGAATACTAAAACCAGGTGTATAGAGTGGCGTAATACTTTTTGTCACAAAATGAGGAAATGATGGATGCTTCATCCACAAATGGGACATTTAGGCATGACCACTGCATAAATAAAATGTCCTTGTAATGAAATTATCAAGGGAATTTTCACAATAAACTGCTCCATTTGTCTATCTTTCCCCATTCCTCCTGAAGCATATGATAACCTCTGCCAGCTTTGTATCTGCCTGGGTGGGGCCCTTTTCCTCATTGCCTCTTCTCCCACTTCTGTCCAGTGATGTGCTTTACCTGAACTGATCTTCTCCTCGGCATTTCAGCTCACGACATTACGTTATTTGAACCCTCCCTTGCAAGCACAATAGCACTGTTCAAACTAATAATCATAACCATATAATGAAAGCTAGACACACCTTTTGGCTACTCTCATCTAAACTCTCTAATCAACTTGCCTCATCAGGGGTTGAGGAAATATTAGTGGATAAACATTTATGAGTCACAGAGGTTTCTGGAGGTCACCTGCCTGGGAAGCAGGAAAGTGCCCAGGCTCACGTAATCCGTCAGCCAGAGAGCTCTCTCAGATCAGCATGGCATCGATTGAGACAGATTCAGACCCACTTCTGTTCTGCCCCCCCACACACCGTAGAAAGACACAAAATCTTCCATGTTTAATCATCAGGTAGCTGTTTTGAAAAAAACGTTCATGTGTTGTTCTTGAGTTATTAGTGTCGGAGGACAGCAGGAGCCTCACTGTGGATTTCCAATAGAGTCAATCATTATTGACTATTTGTACTATAAAAGTCTATAAAAATACTCTGTCATTTCTGTGAGTATGTATTAATCCTAAGATAGTGGCAGTGCAAATGCCTGGTATTGACACACCTTTCATCTTCCTTTCCTCTGTGCAGACAACACACCATCACGGCAGTCACTGCTTTTCAGCTCTCAGTTAGTATTTTGCAGCCTCCTCTGCCCCAGGGTGTTCACGTGGATCAGACAGACCTCGTTGAACTCCTGGGCGACCTCCTCCAGGGCACTGAAGTGTTCCTCATTTCGCTTTAATTCATTTCACTTCCAAATTTAAGCAAACAAAATCAAATTACTGTCACAGTAATTCTGAGCATGTGTCTCTACACAGAGATTAATGCACTTGAATTTGTCCACTTTAAAAGTTAATTCAGATTAACTCCCCTGGGCCCCCTGTGCAGAAAAGCCTTCAGTGATCTCCCACAGAGCCATGAGACTGGCATCTTCCAGGGAATTAGAGAAATGAAAATACCTAGGGTGAGATTAATGTCCCTCGAGCTCATAAAACCCCTTTCTGGTCCATGCAGAGCAGTGAGGTGCATCTCTGCTGGCCTCTTGTGGACCAAGGTATGTTAGGAAGTGCCCTGGAGTGGTAAATGGAGGGCAGCTGGACCCTGATGGATGTTTGGCACCATGTCAGATGATTCTCCCTCCTTAAGATGGGTCAGTATCCTAAATCTGAAGGAAACAGCATTAGTTCTGTAACATAGTGATCAGTGGTGGCTCTAATGTCCCTTGAGCTAACCGTGCTCCAGAAAAAAGCCCCAAATAATTACAAAATGGAAGAGCTCAGCACTGTGAGAGGCAAAGTCCCTTGAATGCGGGAGCTGGACTAAGATTCATCCATAATAACTTGGAATGATTTTGCAAAAAATTGAATTTCCATCTTTTGTTTTATTCAAATCAGTTTTTAGAAATCAGCCCTGCAGCATTACCTACTGAAAACGAGTGGGTCACACTCAATTCCCTTAATCTGCTGTGTCACATGCCAAATGGGAACTGTATAAACACGGGCATCTAGTGCCACTAGAGGTGCCAGGGAGCTCAGCCACCCACAACAGCTGGCAGGTATGGCACAGGATCCATAGAGAACCCACACATTTCTGGAGCAGCGAAGGGAGACTGGGATTTCCTGAAGCATCATAGATGGCACTGATTGCCCCTGTCGAGGCAGAATTGCTCCATTTGCATCCTTATTGCTGGACCTGGGTCCTCTCCTGTCTCCAGTTGTTGTGCTGATGAGTGCCCATCTAGACCTACCTAGAGCCCTTCCTCAGACAGCTGCTGGAAATACTTTGTCAGGATAAACTTATCTTTGTGTGAAGGAACGAAGAAACAGCTCTCCTGGTACCTTCACGGGCCTCACAGGGAACCTGTGAATCTGGAACAAGTACTTAAGATTGTGGCTTCATCAGCATCTGAGCCAACCTGATGGCTCCATCTTCCTTCCTGTCCTTCCTCCTGCTCCCTGTGGTGTGACAGCTCTCTTTCCCTTCCTCCTGGCTCCAGGCCCACTGGTTCCTCCTGCAAGGTAGCTCCAAATTGTCCACCCGTGTCTGGTGGATTAGTAAGTTAAACTGGCTTAGAGCAGTGTTGCTATAGTCGGCATAATGTAAGCATCAGAAACATGGGTGAGAGCAGAAAAGGCAATTGATGAAGAGGAGTGGTGCCCCCATCCATTCTCAGAAGCAGTGAACAGTTAAATTTGCTCAGGTCACTGCCTGAAACTCCACCAATGATAAATGTCTAAACTAGATGGCGTGAACGTGTTCCTGAGTGTTTTCCTTAACACCTAGAACATCTGTGCTTACTAGCCAAGTGCTAAAACAGCCATAAAACCTAAAAATAATCAAATTTTTAAAAAGATCCAAACAAATGTTGATGCCCTTTATTGTGTCACTCAGACACAACCTGTTTTTAACCAAGATGGAGATCAGTTTCTGTTTGGAAAGTTGCGAATTAACCTTCACGATATAAGACGTCCCTCTTGCCAAGAGATCAGGCTTTTCTTTTCTTCCCCATTTTCTCCTCAACACAACTCTTCGGCAGCACTTGAATGTGAATTGCAAAGCTACTGCACTGAGTAGCAAAATGACTGCGTATGCAAGGTACTGCACAGTGAGCCAGGTCTACTCTTTTTGTGTTAATTGTATTAATTGCAACAGTCTGTTTATCCTCTTGTGTGAGTGGCATTTTTTTAATACACAAAACAGGTTTACTTTTGCAGAACTGTGCAGTACAGTGAAGCATGTATATATTTTTGATATGAGAGATGAAACGATCAGCTAGTTGACACTCGCTGTATTTGGTCAGCAGGTTGATGGCTGGTTAGTTTAATTAGGTTAAGCAAGACATTGCCTAAAATATGCCTTTGCTTTGCCCCAAAGTTTACATTTGTATTGCTCCAAGAACTAATGGAAATGTTTCATTTGCTGTGTTGTTGTGACACAGTAGAGCATCACTTGCTGTATAAATAATTTGAAAATATTATACTATGCTTGCAAATGCCCCAGGGAAATAAGGAACTAGAATCATTCCCATATTGTTCTGCATAATCTGTAGCTCAGAGATGATGCATGACTTGTGTAGTCACAGTAACATCGGCATTGCTACAGGGAGCAGATTTCATCCTCAACCCATGCTGTAAATCCTGATACATCTGCACACACCATTACTAGTATCAGGATATAGGATCATAGGACGGCATCACAGGAGAAATGAGTTTGTAAGGACTGTTGGGAGGTCTTTAGTCAAACCTCTTGCTCCAAGCAGAGTCAACCATGAGCACAGACCAGGTTGCTCAGGCCTTTGCCCAACCAGGTATTGAGAACCTGCAAGGACAAAGACTGTACAGCCTCACTGAGCAACTTGTGTTACTTCCTGGGCTGTCCTCCTCATTAAAATATTTTTTTTTTGTGTATCCGGGACATACAGGGAGCAATATCTCTGAACCCTGGAAGGAACTAAACTCTGAGCTTTTTCTTCTACATACCCACTCCACCAGTCTCTATTATCTTGACCAAACTTCCATTGATTTCATTGGGATTTTTGTGCACCGGGGAAGTAGTCTGGACTGGTAAGTGTGGAGAGGTCTGTGCATATGGAGAAGGAGCAGAAATTGTATTATTAGTGTGGCAAATACCTGACTTGCATGAAGCCCTGTGAAGGAAAATGCATACCCCGTTTTGGCACAGTTGTACCTCAGAACATCTGTTCTGTTGCGTTTCTGGAGCTGTTTTGTGAGCCAAAATGGTGGCCGAGTCATAAGCTGGTTCCACCTGACCACAGCAGCAGAAACAATCCACTCGTGACAGGAGGAGGAAGAAATGTCTTTGTAAAGGAGCACTGTGAGCCAAAACCACAGAGTTTTGCAAGGCTTCACTAAGCAGCTCACTACACTTGTACACTTCAGTACTTTGGGAAACCTTATCTAGAATTAAAGTCATGAGTATCATTAAGTGTTTAAACAGCCTCGCCCTACTGTGGCGGATATCTCGGTGAGTTAATCATAAACACTGGCAGAATCCCTATGGCAGCCCAAGGAAGAAAAGTGGTGTGTGTTGCAGGTGCTGGATGAGTTGCTGAAGGCCATTTTGACATTGGACATCAGGCAAGCATAAGAGATGGAGGGAAAAAAGCCAAGGTAATGCCTCTTTTATTTTTCCTTTTTTTTTTTTTCATGAAAATATAAGACATTCTGGAGCAAGAAAAATAATGTTTAGAAATACTTAAAGACTTAAAATTTTAACATTCAGGTACTTGTGTTAGGGTTTCATTTATGTCAGCAAGTTTTGTATTGGTACAAGTTTATTCTTTATAAGTTTTCAAGGAAAGAGCATTAATTCCACTGAACTGCAAATGGGAGATAAATGTTGTGTCTTTAGGGTTTTGTTTTCCCATCCACTGTTTTTCAGAAGTGTAGTGTCTTTGGGATTACGCTGGTTCACACTTGGTGTGCCTCAAGTCAGCAGTGCAGGTAAGAGAATAGAAATCACCTGAAGTGCCCTGGTCCAGGGCTTTGGGGCTCAAATATACGAGAGTGGTTTCTGTGGCCTCATCAGTTGGTCTAGCATCACGGGCATCTCTCTCTGTAGTTTTGTGATTCTGCCTTGAAGTATGTAGAAAGAGCAGGACGTGCTTCTTAGGTAGATGCATGTATTCTGGACTTTACCCTGTGATAACTTATTTTGATTTCCATAGGATGCATCTAAAGACAAAATTTAACGATTAAGTCTTTTAGTGCTCAGGTGCAGAAGCTGGAAATAATCTCATTTTCCCGAAATTAATCCAATTCATGATTTGAGGATTATCTCTAATTTGTGAAGTGCTTGTTTTTCATAAGGAAAGGATACTGGCTTTTTGCTGAAAGAGAACAGAGGAATGTATGGGTGCTTACACCTATGAGTGTATATGTATGCATATAACCATGTTTATTTGTGTGTTTCTGTATTTCTGTTTACAGTAAGATTATTTAATTAGGGTGTCCTGCGTATAGTGTATTTTCTTGTTTCTACCTTCTTTTGCAGTAGAGCTGAATGTGGTATTAGCAAACAAATTTTGTCCTGGCTGTGGTAGACCAAATCCAGAACTTTTTCATGGATTTTATAGTCTTTACAGATTCAGAGATGTGGAACTGAGGTAAAAGTTTGGCCAAAGTGCTCAGAGGATTTACCTGAGAACTTCCCATAAATTAGTTTATATAAATACTAAATAAATGATAGTGGTTAAATAAATGGAACGTACCGACAGATTTTAATTTGTGCCTGCTCTAAATTCTAGAACAACTGCACGAGGTTTTGTGTGTGAACAGAAAGCTATGTTTTCTTTCACTAGTTTGCTTCCTTCATTGAAACAGTCTAAGCAAATGTACCTAAAACTAATATAGCGCTAGCTCTGGTAAGATTTAGAAAAACTTTCCTATTTCTTCTATTGAAATAGATTTGTTCTGCTGAGAAAGATACACGGTTCTGGAGCCTGACTCATTTACTGTTCTGTGGGTCTGATCCTGCAGACAGCAGCAATCTCTGTTAGATGTTTGGGCTGTTGGATTAATCTCTGCATCAGAGAGTTCCCAGGCTCGGGGCTTTTAAAATTGACTCTAAACAGTTTCTTAGCTTTGGAAAGTGATAATGATGGGGTTTTTTTCATGGATTCATCTCATTTCAGTTGATGTAGTTGATTTTTAAGAAACCATAGTCACAACAATGCAAAGTGTTGTAAACAAGCAGTGCCAAAGCACTTGGGAATTTGAATGGTTCATGGAAAAATGTGAAATAGCACAATGGCATGAGTCCAATCTGAAAAATGTTAATACCAATTTCTTCTGCATCTTTTGCTTAGATTGCTCTTTCTGACATCAATAGATTTCTGCTCTGAGGATGCTGAACTATTTGGTATTTCATTCAGTTCCTAGTCTCATTTTGTTATGTACTGCTATTGTAACTTCAGAAGAGAACCTAGTTTCTATGAGTAGTATGGAAATACGGGTAATATCAGAGCTGACATTCTACTTATTGATTCTGATTTTGTCTCAGATGCAGTTCTGGGATAGCTCTAGAGAAATAAGTAGTTGCGTCAGAGTTCACATCAGCATACCCTGCAGCAGGATTTTATCCACTAAGAATACATGATGTGACTTCAGCTATTTATTAAGGTGTAAATGACTTATTTCAAAAAAATTGAACAATTATTATAAATGAGACCAAAAATTGTTTTACAATTGAAAACAAAGTAGGTTTTTTCCAGTTGTGTATATCTCTTTGCCACCCCAAAGCAAAGGCAGCTTTGGGCTGAGGTAGGCGGAAAAACCACACAACATGCAGCAAGGAAGGAGCTGGGCAAGGAAGGAGCTTCCCTTGGCAAGTTTGGGGTGGCTGCAAGAAGCATCTGAGTATGTGGACACTGTCACTGCTTTGGAGGAGGGTTTGGGTTTCTCTGTAAGCACTCATGGAATTGTGATCCCTCATTTTTTTACTTTGTGCTGTGGATTATCATCTGCGCCACTGCTGTGGGAAAGGCAGGGGAATAATCCCCTCGTGAGCTCCCTGGGGAGCATTTTACTCTCATCATCTCTGTGCCTAATGGCACAATCTTATCCTCATGTGTGAGCATGAAATGAACA
>KZ506423.1:31884-46723 GCA_002844005.1 Limosa lapponica baueri
ATATTAATGTCATATATAATTCTCATAGTACAATAATGATATAATGCCATAGTGTCACATAGATATGAAAACTCCCCAAGCTTCAGAACTGATACTTGTGTGTGTGTGACAGCTGCTTTTTAAGTAATAGCTTGTCATACAGGATTGTGTACTTACCTTCTTGAGGAGCTGAAGTTTTTCCATTGCAAATCCTTGCACCTGTCAAAACAACGGAACCAGTGGGAAATCAGGAAAAATGGAAAAAAGTTAAGACAGCTAGTGAGAGCTCCAGGCTGTGAAAGAACCACGGCAGAAATAATGGATTTTGGGATAAAAGGAGTCTCATTACTGAATCAGAATAAAGTATGTGGCAATATTCTGCATGAAACAACCCTGCACTGGCAAAGGAGATAAATTACATGAGTAAACAGGCAAAATGTTCCCTTAACTTCTGTAATCCTGAGAAAAGAAGGCATGAAATGAGTACGTCATTAACCATTCATTAAGTTGTTTTTCAGTTTCCATATGTCCAAGAAAATAGATACTATTTTATTTAGCCCTCTCTGACAATTAAATATAATGCAAAAAATTTCTTCCCTGGGACTTCATTTATTATCACAAATGACATGCTAGCTTAATAAAAAATGTTTCTGAATTAACCAATTATGCTTGCATTATAATTTTAGATTGATTAGGCTATTTATTTTGAAGTCCCATCTTTGTATTGTAATTATGTTTTATTCTTTGAAATGAGTGGTTTAAATTATGAGATGATTTACTTTTTATTTCCTTGACTAGTACATACTGTGGAAGTGATAAAATTAGCCAAGAGTATTTCTTATGTTTTTGCTTTTCAAAAGGAAAGAGAAAACATTTTTATAACTGAGAGAATTGGATTATTTTTTGCTTGTGTTTATTTAATGAAAATTAGAACTAATTATATGGAGATAATTATTCACCTAGTGCCATGCCGTTTGATCTACTGCAAAACTCTTTGGAAAAGAAAGTTATATTGAAAGAAGCAGAATTTTAAGGAGCTGCAAAAAAAAGGATACAAACTTACTAAATGCAAATAATAAAATGCAAAGATACAGAGCCACCTAACAAATTTTACATTCATGTGTGAGAAGGCTGAAGGCTGTTCTTCCTCTTTCTTCAGCATCTAACACTTTCTCAGCCAAGGCAGTCACTTACCCATAGCTTTACAATCCTTAGGCACTGGAGCTGGCTCGGATCTGAGCTGCACAAACCTTTGATCATCCCTGAACTAAATCATTTTGATGGTGTCAAAAAGTTTGCTGAGATTGCTGCTTCCAGGGAGGAAGGGATTTGGGGGAAAAGCAAGGCAGCTGCTCCAATAAGGGTTTTTTGCTGCTGGGAGCATGCTGGCAGCTCACTCACCCTGTCCACATGAGGACTTCTTGATGGTCTCAGGAGACATACTGGATAAAACAGGGTTTGTTTTCTGTGTCTGCCCTCCGTGTTTCCAAATCTCTCTCCCTCATGTCGTTCCTCTGTGCCCACCAGGAGCACGTCTCACATGCCAGCACTAGGGAAGGGCTCAGGGCTGCGAAAATGGTCCTTGCAAGTGTCTTGGTCTAGTGCAGGGTAAGCCCAAGACTGGATTTTTCTTGAACAGAGGTACAAAGCTGCACTGAGAGGGGGCCTTGTGGAAGGGGACAGGAGGTCCCTCCTTGAGCTATGCATGCCTGCGCTTAGATGGCTTAAGTTATTCTTCTGACTTTATAACCAATGGAGAAGTGATTTCTGCCATTCTACATCTATGGTGAGTTAGATAACCTGCACCCTAGACCTGCCCCTTTTTCTCTGGATGATGTGTGACCATTCCCATAGCAAGAAGCTGTTCTCCTCATATGTCAGTTCTCTGAGCACATGGACTTCTGGAAGTATTTTGCTGCAAGAAGAAACTAAGTTTAAACAATGTGAAGAAACTCCAAGGAGATTCAGTATTTAGTAAGGTCACTTATACTCTCTTGCTGACAACTCTGACGTGCTTTTTTTGCCAGCTTTCCTTTAAATTAGACTGCAAATTGCAATTATCGGATATCTGAGAGAACATTATACAGTGCAAGAAGTGATCATGAAGCCTCTGTGATGATGTGACAGCTTAAATGAAAGAGAAAGGGCATGAAAGGATTTTTTGGAAAGCTAACAAGCTGGAAAGCTGGAAGCTGCCATGGAGAAATCTTGATGAGAGGACAATACAGTTTGTGAGTCTTTTTCAAAGAGTATGAAAATTAATTCAGAGACCCAGTAGACCTGTGGCACTGATAATAGGAAATGAACCCTTGTATTTACAGATTTCTGGTGCATATACAACATGGCCTGTGTATAGTCCCCCTCAATTTTAGACTGGAGAAGAGAAGACTGAGGGGCGATCTAATCAATGCCTATAACTAATAAAGGGTGGGTGGCAAGAGGATGGGACCGGTCTTTTTTCAGTGGTGGCCAGTGACAGGACAAGAGGTAATGGGCACAAACTTGAATATAAGAAGTTCCATCTGAACATGAGGAGGAACTTCTTTACTTTGAGGGTGGCAGAACACTGGAAAAGCCTGCCCAGAGAGGTGGTGGAGTCTTCATCTCTGGAGACATTCAAAACCCGCCTGGACACGTTCCTGTGCAACCTGCTCTAGGTGGACCTGCTTTGGCAGGGGGGTTGGAGTAGAGGTGCCTTCCAGCCCCATATCATGATTCTGTGATGGTCAAATGCTGTGATATGGCAGGTGTCCCAGTCTTATTTACTATTTACATAAGGGAAACCTCAATGAATCAGTCATAAACTAGGGCCCACATTTTCACTGTACATACGTAGAAGAGAAAAAGTTGTCTTTACTCCATATTTTTTTTTTATAACCCCCATGTGGAAGGAGTTAGGAGACACAGTCCTCTTTGAACAAAGCAATGTTCTTCATTAGTTGAGATGGGTGATTTTTAATTGCTTCTAATCAAGTAATTTACAAAGGGAAATCTGTTGGTAGCTTGTAGGAACTTTCTTTCAGAGGGGTCTCTGCATGGCCACAGCTGAGACAGCCCTTGACTGAGGTAACCAGTGGGAACAGGGGTGCAGGAGATCTCAGATGCACCCTGATGCCTCTCTGTGCCTGAACCTCTGGGAGACTAAAAAGCTGAGATTGAAATCTGGTTTCCTTCAAAGATAGATTTTGCTGTTGGCAACTGTGGAGTCATCTCAAGCCTGGCTGTTTCTCTTTCTGTCACTCTGTGGCACCTTCTGCAGTTCTGTCTTTAAGCAGTTTGGGTGTTATGTAAATATAATAATCATGGAAGACAGTCCAGTTTCCACATCAGACTTCATTAATGGCCATTCCCTCCAGTTGTCCTCTGACTCCTGCTTTGCTTGAGCCATTTTTTGCCTTAGTACTACATTCCCACTCGTACTGGTCAGGTTTTGGCGTTCCTTGACACACTGAAGTTGTGCATTTTCTGTGATTGTGCCCAGCATTGCTGACATTCCTCTTGGGCCTGGCCAGTAAGCTTAATTTGCTTGCTCTAAATACAACTTTAAAATGTTATCAGCTTCCCTTTCCAGTTTGCAGTAACTTTCCCTTGATAGCTAAATGCACCTCGAGTTTGCAGGTGATTTCAGATTTTTGAGCAGTGATTGCTGTCAGGTTTGCTCAGCTCGTAGGTGCCTGGTTGTTTGGGCTAGTTGGGCTGTGTGCTCCCCCAGCTAAGTTTTTATTCTTACAGCAATTTAGTCAAACAAGTCCTCTGATGATAGTGGGAAAAAAATAATGTGCTGAATGTTTATGGCTGCCTGCTTGTGCTTTCACTACCTGAAAAATGTTGCCATTATGCTAAATCCTTTGTGTTTCCACTCTCACTGCCTGGTTGGTTTGTCAGTAGAGTTCATAGCACAAAATTCTTGAGCAGCATAAGTTGTTTCTCTGTCTGAAATATGTGGCATACTTGTTTCTTTGGAAAAACTCTAGTATGAAATCATGCCCACAGAGAGCTCCTCTTGAACCAATGTGACTAATAATTAGGAAAATAGTACAGAGTGGTATACTAATAATAGTGAAGTTCCAGGTGGGTTGAAATCCTCTACTGTTTGAAAATTTGCATGGGATTTAGTGAATGTTCCAGCTCTCAACATGAGATATAAAGAGGTATATTTTCAAAATATAAAAGCATGTAATTTCAGCATTTCAAAATGAAATGTTTTGGATGTGCTGAAATGTTTTTCTTGACATTTCAAGTTGAAAAGGACCAAATTGCCTGCAAATAGAACCACATATTTCAGTACTATATCATATGAAATCAGAACTATGTTGATTTCAGCAAACAGGTAAGTTCTGCAACAATGAGATTTACATTTTCACCATCAAATAAAGTGAATCATTTGCAATGACTTTGGATTTCCAATTATAAGTCAGGTTGGTCTGGTTAATTCAAAATGATAAGTCCACAGGCTTTTATTTAATGAAAATAGCCTCTCAAACCTGGTTTGGTTCTACTGATTTCTTTTCTCATTTTTCTCTTTTGTTTCAGTTCAGGCATTCAAAGCCAAGAGTCCATTATTGCCCACCCCTGCCCCTAGCATTGTCCAGTTTACCATTAAGGAAGAACTTCTGTGTATATTTCCTACATTATTGTTACTGTTTTGCCATACCTTTATTGGCAGCAGCATAGACATGTGCAGACTCTAAGGGTCATTATTAAGCACTGGTTCAAACCTCCAGAAACCTTCAGAAACATGGAAAAATTAAACTGCACGCTCCAGTGCTCAGAAATTTGATTTCCACTCTTCATCCCCCTCTCCAATGATGAATCATGGGGCTTAAAAACACACACTTTGTAAAGGGAAGAAAAGATAAGAAGACCATGAAGATAAACAAAAACCAGCCAGTCCTTTCCCAAAGTGTAAGGCAATTGCAGGACAGACAGCTGCTTCCCCCTTTCTCCAAAATATTGAGTTGAAAGGGGCTCTCTGGGCACAGCTTTAACATAGAAAATGCTGGCTCTCTTCTATGTTGCTAAGAACAGATGCTGTGCTGACCCTGCTCAGGGACAAGGGAGGGGGAAGTTGCATCTTCTTCCCATAACTTTCCTTCTCTGCAGTATCAGCTCCTGCCTCATCTCCAGGGTGTGAAGCTGGAGCAGTAGGTTCAGGTGTGAGTTGGTAACTGTTGAAGTTATTAGCCTTGTACTCATACACTGTTCGGTGCTTGCAAAATGCCAGAGCAGCATCAGTGTCCTATTGCAGGACCAATACTCCTGGACCACGACATAGGGGAGCCAAAGTGTTTGGTGGGATGAGGCTGGATGGCAACCAAGAAGGAGGGACTGATGGCTATGGGAGGAAAAAGACCTTTGTTGAGGGGAAAATGCTGTATGACGTTTGTAGAGATATTTCCTTTTGCCCCCCTCTTTAAAACCAACTCTACTATTTCTCTCTACTCACTGAAAAGCTGAAGGACCAATGGAAGAGTAAAATGGGAAAAGGACAACCAGCACAGACCTCTGAACAGCCAACCTGGGTCTGCACTGCCACTGGGCCATAGGGAGTTTTGCCATCAGTTTCACAAGAAGCAGGACTGCACCGTGGGTCCTTGCTGATCGTCTTGAAATATTTCATCTGTGATGGCAACCAGACAGGGGCCATGCTTCCCTGCCTGCGTCGCACCCCACAGACGCACCTCGTTCCAGGATGACTATGTCAGGCTCCTGGATGACTATACCAGACTCCTGGCAAGGAGTTGTGGCTAAAACTCAGTTGAATACAAGGAATAAGGGAGTCCTAATGAGGTTGTAGAGCCACTTTAGCCAGGCATGATCTGAAAAATTACCTCACCAAGTTTTGACTGCGCTCGTTAGTTTTAAGCTGGATCAATTCCCTAATCCAGTATAGGAAGAAAAGGGAAGCAGAAAAGCCCCACGCAGTGGTAGCTGGGGTTGATGCTGGGCTGAAACATCTCTGTAACACAGCTTGAGTGGAAACCCTTGTCCAGTCCTTTTCGTGGCTTTGCTGCTGGAAGGCAGTGAGAACTAACTAAATAAATGGCAAAATCTGTTGTGGTGCATGTGCCACTGATACAGTGGGTGTTCTCACAAGGAAGTTTACACAAAAGCTTATATGTTATCTTAATTCCCTGGAAAACTGCTTTTGATCTGGAACCTGTAATTTGTGAGAAGCTTTTGCCTCTGCTCTTTTCACAGCCGTAAGAATTATGTATCTGGGAAGTCAGTAGGTTGGGAATTTATCTTGGATTTCCTTTCTTTGCTTCTTGCTCTCTTGGTTTGAAAAGAAGTTTTGGCTCTTCTCTCAGTATGTTTGCCTGTACATGGCTGAATTTTAAAAATAAACAAAATTAGATGAAGGATGAAACCAGAGCTTTCTCTTGTTTTCTCTCAGTAAAAGGAAAATCAGAATATAATGATCTCACTTGGAAATCAAAACTCCCTCTTAACACTCCTTGAATTAAATTTGAGTCCAGCAGAGAAAAGAGCTTGAAGATACTGCACTGATCACTTTTCTTTACTTTTTCAGAAAGGGGCTGTTTGCTGGCGTGAAGCTGAAGAAGAAGAAAAAAGGCGAGAAAGGGTTGACTATTGCAAACAAAGATGCACTGGGTAAGGCCTCATAAATCAATATTGTAACTGGGAAGAGCAGGTGGGGAATTATATTCCAACTAATTTCATGTGAACTCATTTGAACTGTGTCTTAGGGCTTAGTATTGATAAAATGGGCAGTAAACTCCGTATCACCCCCAAGTAAACAGAAAGCTAGTTCTTTTTGCATTAACTGTTTCGTTAAGTCCACCTTCAGATTCTGTGAGTTCAGACTGCTGTATCTGGTAGAGTAAAACCAAAATGTCAGCTGGACTCTTACCATAGAAAAATTAATTTTGGAAAGATTTTTTTCTACTATATAGATAAATCATTACAGGTGTGTCATTCCTCCAGAAGATCTGCTTCTTTTAGAAACCATAAGAACACAACCTGAGTGGGCTCTGATGTTGGATGGGATGGCTTAATAAAGCTGGGAGCTTTATTTAGTAGCAATTCTTCTCTTAAATGTGCAGGAGTTGTTTTATTTTATTTTATTTTTTATTTTTCATTTTTAATAATTATTTTTTATTTTTAACAGACATGGATACATCCATAAGACATGCAGAGTTTCCTATTTCTTTCCCTTAACACACCACTGGTTTCCAAGCAAAGGATACATTCCCCTGCACACCCTACCACTGTCATTTTTCTCCTATCATCACTGTCCTCCCATTCACCAAAATCTGTAGTTCAGCCACAACAAAATCTTTACCTTCTGTAGTTTTATTTTGCTGTCTCCTGACTCAAATTTTATGGAATTTTTAAAACACGGACTACTAAGTATTTAGTGCAGGCCCTGAATTACAGTGTTGTAATAAACCAGCCATATGTGTCTTGACTCACCGTTGGGCAGAAACAGTAATACGTATTTTGTGCCATAAGTGTTATTAGCTAAAGGGCACTACAAAAGATTCTCCTGTGGCCCTTACAGCAAGGGGCTTAGGCTTTTGGAGCAGAGAAAACTAAAGACCATTACACTTCTTACTAGTTACAGATATGTTGGTGTTTATTTATGTTATGCTCCATGCTATACAAGATATGCTATACTGTAGTTTACTTTAGTCTTCCATGTGAGCATTCAGATCTCTGTTTATTTCAAATTATTGTGTTTGAACCGTTGGATAGATTGGGATCCTTATGCTGCATCAATTTCATTGGCGTGTGTGTTGCTGAAGAGTCTGAACTAGCAAAGATAGAGCATTCACGAGTTTTCTCTTGCCTTGATTGGGAATTGGACTTAGAAGATTTATTGGAGATTGTAGGGGAACATTGTCTCTCACTGAACCATTTGCATTTTCTGTCACTGAATCCATACAGGGGAATAATTCCTGCTGATCAGTTATGTACAACATATGGTTATTGAGGGGAAAAAGGATAGCAATTCAGATATTATAATGTCAGGAAAACGGAGCTGTAAAGGGAAAGAAGCATTGCAAGGAGTTTACATCTCAATAGAAGCAACATGGAACTCACAGACAGTGGTCAAAGCAGGGCGTCACGCTGACACATGCCTGTCCCCAGCTGGGATGAAGTTTTATCTGCTTTAGCCTCAGAGCAAACAATACAGAGTACTACAAGCCCATAATCAAACAGCAAACAGCTCTTGAGTAAATAGGATATGGAGGGTAGTCATGGGAACTTGCTGCTACAGATGCAAAACTATGGACAGATGCCTTTGCCTCAAGGGCTGAAAATCAGGCTGTGCCTACACAAATACAGAGACAAGTTCACCTTCCCTGTTCCAGGGAGGCTGGGCAAGAGGAGCAGTCGGGGAGCATATATGTTATATGAGATTGCTAGTGGAGAAACCTTCACTGAGTGTATGTTATATGAGATTGCTCATGGAGGAGCCATGGAGCTGGTTCATGCCTGGCTGCCTTGCAACACAAACCAAAGTTGTATGTGTCTGTACCTGTCTGTTGGTTTGCCTTAGACTAGGGGCTTGTCTAAGTCAGCCAAAAAAGGAACATTCAGACCTGATGAGAGCTATCCAAGTGAGTTTTACTGTACAACGGTTGTTCCTTTGCTACCATCACTAGTTTCTAGACACACCTCAAGCGAGCATACTGTGGCAAAGAGACAAGGAAGCATTGCTACAACCCTTTGTCTAGTTTTGTAGTGGGAGCACACTGCTGTAGAGTACTTGCAGAAAATGCACTTGGATGTTTCATTTGATGCAAGGGCATCCATAAGGTCACCTAAGCTCCTGGGTATTGCTGGGCAAGTCATCTTTACTGTGGTGGGTACCCCTTGACAGGTTTTAGACCAGAAATAACTCACGTCCAGAATCACTGAACATTTCTTGCTTATAAATATAATTATTGGAATGAACTACAAGCACAAACATTTTAAACTTTCACCTAAAACACACGGCTCCCTTCCCAAGGCAGATGTTGAATACAGACATGCTCAGCAGGGGACAGAAATGCTGGTAGGACTTCTGTCAGACCAGAAGGACAAAGCAGAGCACTGTGGGAAGAGCTTCTCTGGCCAAATGCAGATGTGTACTTTGGAGCTACTTGCAGAGATTCTCTTTATGGTCAGGAAGAAAAGTAAATGCTTCTGGAAGCAATTTGTCTCATCTGACTATAACTGTCTACAAGAGAACCCAAGAATCATGCTCTTCAGCTCCCTTTCTCTGTCCTTGATCTTCCAACTCATCATCTCTGCAAAGAGGAAAGGTGGGAAATGATTTTTAAGCTAGGCTCCGCTTTGGTCACTTGGAAGGGATCAAAGTGTGTCAGATTGTTGTGACAAACCATGGATGGCAGATGCAGTGATGCTAAATAATACTTGCAAAACCTGGCAATAATCTGTCCCACTATCTTTCTAGCAGCAGATGAGAGATGGGGCAGTCAGATGCAGTTAGTGAGCATGTGCCTGTTGTGGGTGCACATGGCGTGAAGAGAGCGGCTACAGCCCCAATTTATATGGTATATGACTTTGCACAGGAGGAGAGCTGCTTCTGTACTCAATGCTGCTCTGTACATTGGTAAAAACCACTACTGTATCTCTAATTGTGATACCCAAATAAATAAAATATTCAGTTCATGCTGATGAATTCACAGATCTGCTCCAAATTAGCTTTTTGCTAGTAGAAATCAGAGGTGGGTTTTACTTTCTTGATTGTTTTCTTCATCAGGTGATCATGATGAAAGTACAAAACTTCACCATGACACTCTCGGAAGACAAGAAGAGGGAGAGGAAGACCTAACGAACAGCAGTGAACTGTCCAATGTTTTTGGATCCTTAAGCCCAAAGAGGAAAAGGTACTCCTTGGTGTACCGTACCTAACATCCCCCAAAACACCTTTTCCATCCCTTTTAGGAATGGCATTGCCCTAGGACAATGCAGCTGCTGACAGAAAATCCATTTGCTGACAGCAGCAATCCCTTCACTCCTGCTTTCCCGCATGGCAGGGTGGGATGTACTTGACAGCAAAATATTATCAGCTCAAGACAGATTGTTGCCAGATGCTATCCAGTGCAGGGAGAGATTGAAATGGATGCTGAGAGTGTCTCAACTGTGCTAATGAACTCTGCTAATGAAAATTAACCAAAGGGGACAGCAATCTCCATAGCTAAGAGCTTGTATAGTTGTTTTTTTCATACGGGGGGGAATGGAGTTATGTTTGATGGGATCAACAAGTGAAATCATTCCCATGCATGGCAGGTAGCTGCACCGGTCTGTGTGGATACAAAACATTTGCCTATTACCAAGTATATGAGAAAGACAGAGATGGTCTCTGCTGATGAAATCAAGCAGAATCACAGTTCACAGCTCACAACAAAGCTACCTGTCATAAACAATGCTTGCATTGTAACGAGAAGTCTTTCCAACATGTGTTCAAGTACCATCTCTTGCCTAGAGATGCCTAATGACCTGTTTTGTCATTTAAACAGGGCAAAGCTGGTGACCAGAATTCACGAAGAGGAGATGAAATCCCAGAACTACCAGGTGAGTTGGGCGTGACAGCCCTTATGCACTGTGAAATCCCCGGGCAGGCTGGACCTGAGCCCAGGAGTGAGTGTGGTGTCCTTGTACCCCACAGATTGCCATCACCATCATCGAGGCCAGGCAGCTGGTGGGTGAGAACATTGACCCTGTGGTGATCATCGAGATAGGTGATGAGAAGAAGCAAACAACAGTAAAGGAAGGCACAAACTCCCCTTTCTACAATGAGGTAGGTGCTTTCTCTTGAAGAAGGCACTTTCTTCAATGGCTCTGGGTGGTCTCCACCACTTGCTAGCTTAAAAGGGGATGAATTAAGTTTGTACCACCTGCATGTCTGAACAGGGAGGTCTGTCCAGGAGCTGTTTGAGTTTCAAGCTTGGCCAAGCACCAGCAATAGCTCCCTTGGGTTTAGCTCTATTTGCTCTTTCTCTTCTTAATCTCTGCCCATCCTGTTTCCCACCCCTTCCACTGCATTCTACTCTACCACCACTCCCTCTGCCTTTTCAAATGATGTATTTGGGAGCTTTGTCTAAACTGCCCCCAATCTCCCTTTTCTCCCATTTCACTGTTTCAGCCTTTCCTTAACATGTGTTTGTCCCAACTGGTGACAAATGAGAACAAAACAACTCCCCAAACCAGCCAGTCCTTTGGATTTCCTTGTACCTCTTGTCCCTTTTGACAATACCCTCTGATGTGGAGTGAAGGCCTCGGGCATTTGCGAAGGGCAGTGCTGGGCATCCATGCAAGCAGGAGAGCAGAAAACAGGTCTGGGCCACAGCAGCCATGAACCACAGAGCAACGAAAGGGTGTCCACCACTGCCTCCCCAGCACCCCTGGTATCTCACCAGGACTCTGTGCAGTAACCCAAAAAGCTAAACCATACTGCTGACAGTGCTGGCTACCAGCACAATGGTGATTCTGATCTGCTGTCCCCTTTTCCCACAGTACTTTGTGTTTGATTTCGTTGGACCGCAGGTGTTCCTGTTTGACAAAATAATCAACATCTCTGTAAGTACCTAGCAAAGTTTAGCAGAGTAATTAAAGACCGTTTTTGTCTGTGTCACTTCAGCTCTAAATGATTCTTCTTAATCTAATTAAACTTATGGCCTTTATATTTGTTTCTGGGATGGTTAGTGTCAGCACTATATTGAGGCACCAACTCTTGTGAGCTACTGCTGCTTGGGAATGTATAGCTATTTTTCTTTAAGATACAGCCAGTCTTTCTGATCTCACATTCTTTTAATAAGGATTCTATATATCCAGTGGCAGACGGGAGAGTGCCAGCTTTCTGGGTGTGTGGAAATGTGTCACCATAACCTGCTGTAAATCTGTATAGTTTCATCAGGCTCAGCAAACTTATTTGATTTATAGCTGGGGAAGGCGCAACACTAAGAAATTAAAGGTCTTCTAGATGAAAATGACTTTTTCTTTTTAAAAACACCAACAAATTAACCCAGTGCAATGCTCATGTATGCTACTGAAAACAGAGATTCATTACCTTGCAACATGTTTTTGGAGAATGTAATATATCAGGGGAATAAAAACAAATAGAGGAAATATGTGTGCTGTGGGTGAAGGAAACTCTGGGGGATGGAAAGTTTCACAGCATTTGCTTTGCATGAATCTCACTTAAGGAGAAACAAAGATTGGCAGCCTCCATTACCAGCTATCGTTCATTCACTGAATTTGCTTAACCTGTGAAAACAAACTCATCTGCATATAGAAGCTCAAGGAAAACAAAAAGGATTAGTGCCATTGTCCATCAGTTCAGCAGTTAGTCTAGCTGTAATCAAACCCTGCATTTGGGGCGAAAATGAGATTTTCAATTTCTCAGCACCTGCTAATTAATAGATTTTTTTCCTTCATTAATATCTTCCAGTGCATTTCAGCAACCCTGTAGTAATGCCACAGTAAAACTGAGACGCCCCTTTCATGTTAAACCTGTATCTCCAGTACTGCAATACTCCCCAGTTTAACACTGTGCATGTTTGTCCTCATTCAGAAAATATGAAGAAAATCCTTCAGTCATCTATAGTCAATCAAGTGTGAAAAGACACAAACCTTTAATTGGATATGATGTAGATGTGATGCTCTCTCTCAGAGAAGACAAGAGGTGTTTGCTAGAAGCTTCCTGCTCATCTGCTTTGTTACATTAGAAAAAATACGCTTGAAAAAAAAGTATGAGGAAAGATGCAAAGCATTTAATAGAAGTAGTGAGTTTTTTCCTCAGCAGTTAAAAGCAACATGTTTACTACAGGGAGTGGAAAACCTCGTAGTTTCAATGGGAACAGGGGGCATTTATCCAAGGGCACCACATTTCACACAGCAAATCTCAAGGATGGAGAAGTGAGGTTTACACATTTAGTGCTCTCTGAATGTGCTGTCATGCCCTGGAGAGAAAATGCAAAGAGCAATGAGACACCACCACCTTGGACTCACCACATATCCTCCTCTTGTTTCTGAGTCTTAAAGAAACTCTTGGTTTTGGTTGGTTTTTCTTTTTTTTTGGCTACAGAAAGGCTATAGCCTTCTTCTAGCTTCAATCCATCCTGTGCTGGAACATTTGATTTGGGCAAGCTCCTATTTCTATGTATTTCCTCCAAAGCTGTAATTTTGCCTGGCTTCAGGATGAAACCCAACCCAGTTTTCACACCTTCTTCCCCATCCCTGTATGCTCTAGTCCAGCCTCTTAGGAGGAAGGGTGTACTGCTATGATGGGACATGGCAGCATCAGTGCATGAAATGTTGGCTTCACACTGGCTCCTCTCCCATATGATGGTTGCTTAATTTTTGAGCTTTAATAGTAAAATAAAATAAAACTGCTCCTTTGTTTGCCCTGAATTTTTCAGCCCTAGAAACTCATTCCATGTTGAAGTGAAGAATTACCAAGGACAACTGAATGTGTTCCCCAAATCACAGGGGCACAGTGGCCTCAGGCCTTTAGCGGGGAATGACGTCATGTTACAACTTGAAACCTCCCAAATTTTTTGGTAGATCTTGATGAAGGTGTCTGTGATCTTTACTTTGGAACATATGTCTCCTGGGCTTGAAGAAAAATGGACAAATTTTAGTCACATGACAAATCCGATGCAAAGTCACAGAAGTCATGTATCCCTATCGAGGAAATGTAGGTCCAAAACCAGGATATGATGTCTTCCAGAGTCCTAAAATGTTCTCAGAGGCTTGGTTGTTTAGCTCCAACATTTAGATTTAGCTTCTATGGACTTGAATCCCATGGTTTAGCTTCTCTTTGCAGTTTGGTCAAGGTGTTCCAGACAATTCAACCTGCTTTCAGAAGTTTTTCCACAACCAAGGAATAGGTTTCAAACTTTTAAGCTATTCTGAAACCAGGTGAGACACATTTTTGGAGAAATACAGTTCTAGAGCAAATCTTCCCTTAGAAGATGTTGCTAGCCTCTGCCTTGACTGTGAAGTGAAGCACATGCATGTTTTTGAAAACCAGACACAGAAGCACATAGATCCAGAGGCATGACAAAGGAAAATTATTCATTAAATTTGAATTGAATTGAATTAAATTAAATTAAATTAAATTCATTACTTGGCAGGAAGGATAAGGGGACAGACTCACTCTCACTAGGGCCTGCTTGCCACCTCATTTACATCTGTATCACTTCTCTGATTTCATTAATATTGTGGGGGGTAAATCAGAATTGAGTCTCTTGGTTCGTGTGCACATTGAAGTGTTGCAAAGAAGCACTTTAATTCTTTCCCTCCCGGGTCTACTCAGTTCTTATGGCAATTCAGCTATTGCACAGAAATTGATATGATTTCTGCAGCCTCATGTGAAACCAGTTATGCCCCATGTGTTTATATTCATTATGATTTATTTAAAACTGCCAGGATAAGCAATATAACTGCATCTGCTCTGAAGACACATCCATCTGATTCCTGCTCTATATAATCCTGGGACCTGGAATGAATCTGTGTGATTCCACTTGGATGGAATATAGAAACCAATATAGATTCGTTTCCAAATTGGCACAATATTGGGTAAAGAACAGATTTCAGATGCTTGCTGTATTTGCTGTGGCTATGTACACCCAGTTTTGGGTGGTGTTGGATGTCGCTGCTTATTACCTCCGAACCAATTGTGATCTTTGTTTGGATTGCTCTTTCTTATGCTGATTGGGAAGAGAGAGAGTGACATTCTTTAACTGGCCTTTTTCTAACAGGTTATGCACCATAAACTGATTGGGAGTGTGCTGATAGGCTCCTTTAAAGTAGATCTGGGGACAGTGTATAGTCAGCCAGGTAAGTGGTGCATTTTCTTCACTTTTTGTCTGGTAAATGA
>KZ506423.1:56034-72152 GCA_002844005.1 Limosa lapponica baueri
CAGTAACACAGCTGCTAGAGACTTACAAAGACTCCTCTATGCTGTAAAAAAAGAGTAGAAGGTAAAATAAATGTCATTTTTCTGCCTCCTTCTTCTCCAATAGATATATGAAGAGAAATTTGAGGAATTCCTCCTCTTTGGGACATTTTTTGAAGCCACAATGATTGATAGGAAGGTTGGGGACAAGCCAATAACCTTTGAGGTTTCTGTTGGTAAGTGTATTAAGCTCTTCTCCAAAGCAGAGAGAGAGTCTCAGGAACAAGGGGATGCTGCATGTTATTGACAGCTGTGTCTCAGGGCTCAGGAATCAGCTTTAGAGCAGGGCTTACTCATCTGAATTAAACCCTGATCATCGTTTCTGTGGGTAGCAGCCAAGCTGGGCATACTGATGTCGAGCTCTCTCTGCTCCCAGACACCCTGTATCAATACAAATCCTCTCACCCAATATATACAGCAACTTACCCAGTATTTAGCCTCCTAATCTCTTCAGAGACCCAACTCAAATAATTTACCCCAAGGTAGAATTCATTCTGTGGTGCCCATTGCAATTAGTCCCTGGCTGTGAGGGAGCCCCTTTGCAGGGAGGACCCATGTGGACCCTCTTGGCCAACTCCATTGAGCTACATTTGGTCTGTGAGTGTAAGGGTGATGTACAGCCAAGCCTATAGATGCATGCATGCACCAGCTTGTCCTCTAAGATCCTCCTGGTAAGTCCTGTCCTCTTCCTAAGTGAAGCAGGACTATACTGAGTGAGGGACCTCCTCGTGGTGGAGCTGAATTGTCCGTGGGAGCAGACTAAAGAGAAAATGAAGAAACTTTCATGAACATTGAGTGGATATTTGCAAAGCAGAAGAAATTTCCCTTAAGAGAGAAGCTTGAATTGGTCTCATTTCCCTTGTAGGGGTTTGCTTATCTCTGTACTAGCCCCACTTAGAGTCCAAGTGCACAGTATCACCCTGGCAGTTCCCATCTTTGTGCGTGGGTTACCTGAGCGTGCTCAACTGTAAGGCTTTATGTGCAGGGAGAGCTGTCTGTAGCAAACAGGGCAATCAATGAGTGATATTGATTCCTGCTGAAACTTAGCAGGAAGCAGAGCTGATAAAGACAAGAAACTCATTGGTGTAGTTGGGTGAGAAATTATACTGATTCTGGTCAGAACTAATACTAAAGATGAATCTGGCCCTGAATTGTGGACATGAACTTTTACCAGCTATCTGTGCAGTTGAAATTTGGATCCAAATTTGGCAAATGGCTATTATTCGCATGAAAGGCTGAACCAAAAGTCCAGACCAGAATGTCGTATGGAATGATTCAGCACATCCTTCTCCTGCAGGGAATGTTTTCTTCCTGTTTCTAATAAAATCTGTAATTACAAGTCTGATGGATGCACCTCTTTCCCAGTGCTGATAATGCACCTGCTATGCAAAATTTGCTTGTCTGAAAATGGGCTTTAGCACTTCTGAGATCAGACTTTGAAATGATCATCCATATGTTGTAAAGAAGACATACATTCGCTATGTAAATCAAACACATATTGAGGCTCCTGCATCTAGAAATACCAACAGCAGTATTGTTTCTGCTTCCGAAATTCTTTAGCAAATGCAGAAGGCGGGGGTCAGCATCACTTTGTGGTGAGGGTAGTTTACTAGGTATATATCACATAGGGCATGTAAGGAAGCATTGTCCTGGAGTCTTGAAAAGTCATTGAGACCAATGTACTCTGTCAGGACCTTTATAAACCGTGGTATGGCCAGAACAACTAATGAACAAGAAGGGACAAAGATTTTCCACTGGTATGACTGGTCTTTCTCTTTTTTTAAACCTCATCCAAGTTTACCACCTCCAAGCTCTTCACTTGTAACCCTGTGTCTCTAGGTAACTTTGGAAATACTACTGATGGGGGGTCAGCAGGAGCTGGAGGGAAAAAGAAGGCACATGATGGAGAAGCAGAAGAAAGCCTGCTGCAAGAGGGGGAGGATGAAATTTTTCGTGACCTTGGAGTACCCCTGATATCCACCACACCCCCTGAGAAGCCACTGATCACAGGTGGGAACAGGTGAGGATCTGTGTTTCAAAACCTTATCATGCAGGACCCTGGTTCCTATCTTATAACCCTGCAGGACTCATTAATGAACCCCGGCAGCATGAAACAGGTTGTGTGGAAATGAGGCTTTCAAATCCTCAATTGCATCTTTCACAACAGTAAATTTTCTAGGCTCGACTGAAGCGAGTGGGCTCTGAGCCATTTTACATTCACCTTCTCATCTTGGCCTCACGAGCTCTGAACTCCTGGTGTTTCCAAAAGGACTGCGTTATAACAACTATAGATCGGAAAGCTATAGGAAAGTGTAACTCCTTCAGTGCTATCCCTGGTTTAGGGATAACATCCACCCAGTGACCAGCTCCAGAAACAGAATAACACGTCAAAAATATTGAAATCTGGTCAAGACAAAGTCAGCTTCCCAGAACACTTTCCAGACCTAATAATTATAGATGTAGACTTAAATGGCAAGTAGTAACAGAAGTAGGAGAAAATAGTCCTTGGAAAAAAGAATGGAGCAATGGATGAAAACATGCACAACAATTCTTCTAAATGGCCTTGTTTATAAACAGAATTGTAAAGGTTTAATTCACTTCAAAGATATTAATAAAAAGAAATATTTCCTTTGTTGCTTTGGTAGGTAGAATGATGCTTGATATTGCTGAGTGCCAAGACTAGATGGTACCTTGTTCTTTAGGAGGCCAGGCACTGCCAAGCAGTTTACAGATATAAGGACCAGGTGGGAAATATCACCTGGATCTGTTTGGTTTCTGGACCTCCCTGAAGTTAAAAAGTATTTTCATCCTTTGTTGTGATCAATGGCTCAGTCAGATTAAATAAGAGCTAAAGGAAGAAAACAAAAATACCGTGGTAGAAATTTGTGTTTCTGCAGCAAATAAATACAGGGGAAAAAAACCAATGTTTGACAGAAAGATAGCTGCCTCTCCTCATTAACAGGACTAGAGATTTGCATACGTGCTGTATTATGTTCCTTCCTTAGAGACTGTGGGATTTTTAGTTTTTCCCTTAACAAGAATTTAGATTTAAAGAACCATTGTAAAAGAATGAATCATTCTTCAAATCTGCTATTTGGTTCTTGGCTCACAAAGTTTTCTCTCATTAAAGATCCCTTTTTCTCAAATTTATGTAAATTGCTGCATCTTTTTTTTTTCCTCCTGTGCTATCTAAAAAAGTTTGGCCAGCCACAGATACCAACTAATGACATTATGACTGTCATCTCATTGGCATCTTACTGGTCTCATCACTGGATATTTTTAGTATTAACCAGTACTTAATGGGATACCCAATAGTTTACCTAAACTCTGCATTTATACTTCTAAATTAGAATCATAACTGAACAATAGAAAACAAAAAAGAGTTCATTTTGGAGGTTAAACCCACTAACTAATTAAAGCAGCAGGCAGAGCAATAGGACTTCTAAAGCAGACACGATGAAATTGCCAGGAATTTTCCACATTTGTATCAAAATGTATAGCAAAAAAGGTAAGCTAACACTGAAAAAAATGTGCCCCCCAAATTCTTACAGAAGCAATAATAGACATGAAAGTTCAGTCTTCCATGTTAGTTATTTCATGGCTATATAATTTTCTTAGTAAATCCCATTTCGGGTTAAGATGTTCTGGCATTGGGAGACAGCTGAATTGTTTTTCTCTCTTATGAAACCACCAAAATTAATGCTTGCCTGAGACCTGTGTAGCTCTGCTGTGCACCGAATTTGATGGGTAACGTTCACCTTGCTGTAGGTTATTGAGGAGAAAGTAAATGGGAAATGCTTTTTCTCTTTCAATATCCCATAGGGCAGTAAAATGAAGTTATAGAGAAGATCTTCATCTTTTTATACAGAAATATTCTCACATAAACTGATTAAGGATGTGTGGAAGACAGGAGTTATGGATAGGGTGCTCAAGAGCAACAAGTGACTTGTTTTCTGTGGGCTTGTCTTAGTGGTTAAGCACATGTGCCCAGTTCTATCTGAAATGACTTAGGGTATCTGAGGCATCATTACAAGGAAACACAAGAGACCCAGCCACATGCGCCTGCAGGATGCCCATGCTTAGACAACTCAGCCTGCTGGGGCTCTCAGATGATCAGGACTTTCTAAAAATTTGGCTGTGCTCAGGTAAAGAGACCTTGAAATGGAAGAAGTGAGGTTTTTTTCTCCATACCAAATGGACTCTCCTTTCTTGGATACCACAGCCTCTCCCAGAGGAGAGGAAATGGAAAATGCAACCATTTTTTCTGCCAGTTGTTGAACATCATGAAGCACAGGAGTCTCGGGTAGTTTTATTCTTTATCATTTAGGGAATCAGTTTCTATGGAGAAATACTGAAGGGTCACAAGGCAAGTTGTGCTGGTTTTGACTGGGACAGAGTTAATTTTTTCCACAGTAGCTTGTATGGGACTATATTTTGGATTTGTGCTGGAAACAGTCTTGACTCTTGATAACACAGTGACTTTTTTGTTATTGTTGAGCCGTGTTTACACAGAGTCGAGACCTTTTGCCACCAGCAAGTGGGCTGGGGGTGCACAAGAAGTTAGGAGGGGACACAGCTGGGACAGTTGACCCCAAATTGAACAAATGACATCATGGTCAGCAATATTAAGCTGGGGGAAGAAGAAGGAAGGTGGGGGGGTGACATTTGGAGTGATTGTGTTTTGTCTTCCCAAGTAACCATTACGCATGATGGAGCCCTGCTTTCCTGGAGATGGCTGAACCCCAGCCTGCTGACGGGAAGTAGAGAATGAATTCCTTGTTTTGCTCTGCTTGTGTATGTGACTTTTGCTTTAGCAGCATTACAAAGAGTCAGTATGGCAACTTGGACTTCAGAAAAAGTGAGAAAACAGAGAGCAGTGGATACATTTTATTCCTAAGTTATGAGCTTGGTATCACTTTTACTAAGTAGGGTCCTGCAGATCAGCTTCTGCCAAGGAGTGTCAATCTCCACTGGCTATTGCTTCTGAGAAAAAGCATCTTGTGAAAGTAATGTGGTGGCAAAAGTACCATGTCTCTCCTGCTGAGCTGTGTGCACAGCCATTGCTCTTGAAGAGGTGATCAGATTTTAATCTTTGCTACTTTTTCCCTGTTGCTTCCAACCATTAACAGTATTTCAGAGCTTCTCTGCATGACTCTGCCTGGCTTTTCTCCCACCCTGGCAAGCACTGAAATTAGATCCATTGACTTCGAGCTTTTTCTCTTCAGGGATCTCACAGGTAGCATAAGTGATGTTTGTGTTTGTTCTTCCCAGTATTTACTGGTCAGCACATGTGAACATGTCCTTTCATGTCTTTGGTTTCTGTGCTGTGAGAGAGCACCAGTTTTTCTTTCCTGTGCCTCCCCATGAACTCCTCTCTCACCTGTATGATCTGCTCTGTACTTTGTTTTCACAGGAACTACCAGTACCTGCCATACGACGAGAGAAAGCCCTGTATCTGTGTCAAGAGCTATTGGGGCAACCAGACCTTTCGTCTGTACTCTTCCAACACTCTTGAGAAAATGGCAGAACACCTGGTAGGCGGCAACCACCCTCCCAGGCTCATGTAGTCACCAGAGTATGGCAGTGAGAGGTCATGTTTCTCAAAACAGGCCTTCAAAATTTCCCCCAACGGCACTCCTTGCTGTTTATTTGTGAAAGAGTAGCTTGTATCTGCCCCTTCTCTTTTTTTTTTTCCTTCCAAATTGCTTTGGTCTATTAGAGCTAGTCAAGCATTCCTGTCCACGATTATTACTTTTTTTTTTTGGCCATAAGGATATCTTCTTTTCTCAGAAATCTTTTATTCTTTGTAAGAAGAGTCAAACAATTAAAATATGAGATATGAAATAATTCTGTCTCCTATGGCACTTCCTCTGATGTCTTTTTGCCCAGACCCCATGATTTAGCCCATTTTTATGCTGGAGACTGTTTAAAGGACACTCTTTGGTTTTAGTTTTCCTAAAACATTGATAGAGACAAAACGGCATATTGTCTCATGGGCAGTCACTGTGATGCCCTAGTCATACTGTTTTCCCATAATGATGTTTTTTTCTACCCTTGTTTAAAGTTGACTACCAACAGTCTCAAGAAAGCATCAGTATTTTTTTTTTTCAAGTGACTTCTAATGTTGAATACTTTAATTTGGGGCACTCAGATTAAGAGTCTGATTCATCCCTCATTTATCCTTATATACCTCATGAGCAGAACACTGAAGTCATACTCATGTAAGGTTGTATCACGAGAAGACAGTGGCTTATAGCCCAACATTTTGAACCCAGGTATTTGAAAATTAAACATCTGAATATATATATGGAGAGATATGTTTGTCAGTGTACTTGAACAACCACAGGCCTTGCTGAAAATCCAGTCATTTATTTTAGTTTGTCATAACAGACTCCATTTCTCAATGATAACAGAAGGTGTTGCGGTAGACCTTGCATACAGATTCAGGTGCCCACTGAAGTTTAAGAAGTTAACTCCAGCAACTTACTAAATTTAAGCAGCAGAGCTGGAAACAGAACCAGGAAAACTACAGTTTTTCCTCCTGCCTAGTGCAGAATGTTTCCCACTGACTGATCTTCACCAAAGAAGTGAGAAAACAAAGCTGCTCCAACCAGTAGTAGCTTGGACTAGTAGTTGGAGAGACTGGGGAAAGGTCAAAATAAACCATGATGCCAGATTCTTCTCTCTGTGCACTTCAAGTGTAGTGATATATCAAAGGTCCTGTTCTGTCAGGTTACAAAGTCGCCTCCCTCATTCTTGCTAATCATGCAGTGAATAACGGTGTGATAACACTGGCCGAATGACAAAGTGCCCTCCTTTACATAACGGCTTTTTTCATGTGTTTTTTTGTAGGAAGAATCATTAGAGCAAGTAAAGGACTTGATCAAGGTTTCAGAGGTTGCATCTGAGGACAAAATGAGGACAACTCTAAATGATTTTATCAATCAAAGCAGGTAACTACACTTATTAGAGGCATATAGAAAATCAGCTTTAATGTTCACTACAAACTCGAGGCTAGACAAGGAAACTGACGATAATTTTAAGAAAAGTACAATAAACTTATTGAGATATATATTTTATTTATTCTGCTATAAAAGCAAAGGCCTTCCCAAATTGCAGTTTATATTTATACAGAGAAAATATTTTATTGTTATTTTCTATATTCAGTATTGAGAGTAGACTACTGCCAATCATTTTTATATTATTTTGGCTTTCTGGACTCTAATAACAGAATGTGTATGGGATAACTAGGATTTAATAAAGTGTGTGATAGACATACTGTAAAAAAGAACAAGGTTAAGATAAAAACAAAGGATTGCACATGCTGGGATAAATCACCCAATGGGCTCTCTGTCAGGTGACACGACTGGGCTCAAAACAGATATAAAACCTAATTTCTAGATATTAACCCCGTTTCTGTGAAATGTGGTGCAGAGTTTTTGGACTCGATTCTTTGACTCTTATAGGTGTTCAATATTTATTTTAGAGAATTTCAGCATCTCTGTCTTCTGGTTCATGTGCTGCAGCAGACAGAGAACATTTCATTCCAATGTATTTTTGCAGCTCACATTAAAAAAATAACACATTTAAAGAACTTGTTGTTCTTGTGTCTTAGGGCCTTCATTACCATTGCTGAAAAGAAGCCCAAAGGGTTGAACTACACCGCTTTGGACAAAAAGAGACTCATGCTGTTCAAGCAAGAGCTGGTAGGTGTCTTTTTTCCTTCAAGTGTCGATGTAATGATGTTAACTGAAAGCGTACTGGTTGTGTATATTTTAATTTCTATTTGATTTCACCGTATTGGAGTGTTTTAAATTAATATGAATATAGTATCCAAGAACATTTTTTTTAATAAACCCTACTGGGCTTAATAAAGGGTTATAAGATACCCTAAAATAATTCTGAGTATGTTGTTTTTAAATACAAATAAGACATTATAATAATGAGATGATTTTTTTTTTCCATGCATCTTAAAATGGGATGATGGTTCAGTGGAAAAACACCAAATTAACACTACTGTTAGGCATCTAATTACTGTTGTGGGGCTGAACTTCAAGACTAGCAAAGGCTGGCATTTGAAATTCTTGGACCTAGTCAGCTCCTCCAGGGAACCAGTAAGAAGAAACCAAACTGGTTGGAGGTTGTCTCAATGTTTATTAGTTTTATTTACTGTTTGTAACACGGATTTCAGTTAACTTCTCTCAGGATTGAGGCCCGGTAATTCTAGGTGACAATCACGTGTCTCTTGGGACTTCCATACATGCAGTATGCATACAAAGAGAAAATGGGAGACATTCACATTTTATGTTATTCAGTTCCAAAAAGTTGATCACTTTCTGTTGTGACAAAGAAGATAATGTTACCTTGAACCAAGTGTCCCCATCTTCTCTTTTCAACTTGAACTGAAGACTGTTTTCTCCTTCTGTGTTCAGTTGAAACTACTTGATAATGCATAAAAAATGCATATTGTCTTTCCTGGCTGCAGGAAGCAATGTCCGATGATGCCAAGGGAATTGTTCAGCAGCAGAAAAAGAAGATGCCTCTGGATGAAATGATGCGTGAGACTCAGAACTTTATAGATAAAATTCGATTCTTGGTTGATGAGGTAATCCACACAGAAATTCAGATAAATTTAAAGTCCAGGGCTTGACTTTAATTTTCATAATCCTATGTGAGTAATAACTCCTGGCCTGGTTATCCAAAGAGTTCTCCTTTGGATATCTGGACACAATCCTGTTTTGCTTTAAATGGAGCTGTTAACAGATTGGGGTAGGAAACACTGGGCTATGTGATACGGAGAGGATGCAATACAGAGAGGTTTTTCTTTTTTTTTCTTTTTTTTCTTTTTTTTTCTTTTTTTTCTTTTTTTTTTTTTTTTTTTTTTTTTTTTTTTTTTTTTTTTTTCTTTTTTTTTTTCTTTTTTTAAATAAGATCATCCCATATGTACCCTGGTGGTTTGGAGGCAGCCTGCTTTTTGATCTGAATTCATGTCTCCACCTGTGTGGATGCAGTGATTTTGAGCTCGGGGGTCTCTATTCTATACTTCACTGTGCACACACTGCTTAGACATGCTATTAAGCCTGAGAATAACAGAAGAACAGACATATTTGGTCAGGCCAAAATCCAGCTGGTGCCGTCCCTCCAAGAGCTGTCTGTACTAGCAAACTACACAGGGCCATGGCTTTTCCCTGGCTCAGAGAGAAAGTGGCACAGCCTGGCACGGTTTGCAGCCTACACCCAAATTCTCTTCCTTCCCAAAACAGAGTGACCTTGCTCATAGTGTCTCCTAGGAACAGCTCCTGGGCTGGTCTTTGCTTCCAACCACGTTCAGGCTTTGCTTGGGGGCAGACAGTATTTTAACAAAAAATAATGGTGGTAGCTCATAGAAAGAACTCAGTTCAATGTTCATTGTCATTTAACAGCCGCAGAACACGGTGCCTGATGTGTTCATCTGGATGCTCAGCAGCAACAAGAGAGTTGCATATGCAAGAGTACCAGCAAAAAACATACTGTATTCTCCAGCGAAAGAGCAGAGAGGCAAGGACTGTGGGAAGATTAAAACCCATTTCCTGAAAGTAAGTCTGGGGCACTCTGCAAACACAGGTAATGCCTGGGGAGCATTCAGAATTCAAATTTCTTCCAGGGATTGTATTTTACAGGCTCATCTTTGAAATGTACTAAAAATGTGTGCACGTTTATATCTGCCATCTATTACTGTTTGCTTCTACATTTATGCTTGTCCTTCTTTAAGCACTGTGTCAGTGCCAGACTTTCAGTGTATGAGTAATTAATTGTCTCATTACTTGTTATGGCAAGTATGTAGAATTGTTTATCTATAACTGTATATATAAACAGAAGAGGTACAGCCTCTTTGCTAGCAAAGATGTCAGAATGTAGCACATGGAAGTCTGTGAGGAGACTGGTAAGAAATCAGCAGGCAGAAACTCAGATAGAAAGAAAGAAACCAAAGTATTCAGTGGTAGTACAGCAATTATTTATGCTTGCTATTTATAATGTGCCAAAGTTTGTGCAATATATATCCAAAATATTGTTTTGGGATTACTCACCTTGAAGGAAAGTCTTAGTGGATATACTCCTACAAAGGCAGCATGACCGGTAGCACCTGGCAGTGGAATATTATGCAATGGAATATTATGCAATGGAACTGTTACTATGGCCATCAGGAAAAACCCAAACACATAAGAAAATAATAACTGCATATAATGACTTTTTAGTCATTAAGTTATATGGGAAGACTCCCATAAAGTACAGCTGAAGAGCAGATAGAAATATCTAAGCTCCTGATAGTTGCCATAGGTACTTGTTAAGTGCAGTACTGTTTGCCTGCATGAACAAAAAAATACCATAGTTAACTCTCCAGCCCTGATAATATCAAGAATTACCTTAGGAACAGATAACGGTAAACACTGAGCTTGGCAGAGCAAGATGAAGTGGGAAGAGGGAGGAAGAAAATAATAGTATTTTTTGTCAAGACTAGTAACATTTTATACGGGAATATGCTTTCTGATGTGCTCAATGGAACAATATTTTTAGTAATACATGAGACTAACTATTGGAGATGAGCAAAACTGCATGAAATGGAAAGTGGGCTGAAGTCTGGGAAAAGTAGGGTATCAGCTGGCACTGGTATGCTTGCAGCTATTAGGTAGCCTGGACACACCTCTGCATATTAGGCAGTATACCATTTACACAGACTTTCTTCCCTAAGAATCACAGAAGTTTCTTGTGCTAAATGAGTCTTGGGGCCACCCACTGTGGAGAAAGGCCATTTAACAGACTATCAACTCAGTGAATGCTCCTTTATTTTACTCTGGTTTGGTAGCACTCAGCATCCAGCCATCTCTCTTTCTTGAGCTTGTTGGTGATGGGTATATTTTGTTCTTCAGTTACCAGGCAAGCGCCCACTGGGCTGGACTGTGCAGGCAAAGGTGGACATCTACCTATGGCTTGGACCTGCCAGCTATGCCCACAACATCATGGAGAATTTGCCTGTAGGATATGAGACTGAATTACCATCTGACACCAACTCAGGGCACAGTGTGGTGCCCTCACCTACCTGCCTGCTGTATAAAAGTAAGGCACTGTTTCTTATCCATATTAACAATTAAGTGACATGGCCCCAAAAGCTCTAATTTAGAGGGTGACACAACCTCTATGTAAAGTAACTGATCACAACTTAGCACTTTTCATCAGAAAAGGCTGGTTTCATTGCCAAGTCATCAGTGCTGCCACTGACACTTTGCAGATCTCAGGGAAAGAAAGGACCTGTTTGCTTGCAATTTCTGTTCCCTGTCCGTTGGGTCTGTCTTCTTGTAGTGAGGAAGCATCCTTCAGTTCTCCTGATGAAGCTTTGGTGCTGAACACTGAGTAGATAAACCAGTGATGGGAGAGAAAAACTGGCAGTTAACAACCTTGCAGTAGAGACTTACATAAGACATTGATTTTATTCTGAGTGTCTCAGGCGTTTCTTTAGTGAGACAGCACTGGCAACACTTGTCCCCTTGTCAGATCCTGGTGATGAATCTTCCCTTCCTACCTGTGTGCTGCATCATTTCCATGAAGCTGACATAACTGTTTTCTTTGCAATGACGTAGCCCCGCACCTCTTCCAGCTGAGAGCGCACATGTATCAGGCGAGGGGGCTCATTGCAGCTGACAACACCGGACTTTCTGACCCTTTTGCAAAAGTTACTTTCACATCGCACTGCCAGACCACGAAGGTAAGTTCCAAAGTCTCTTTCAGTATATGAAACCCCATTTTTTTCCCCCAATTAAGCCATGAAAAGGAAAAATCTTGGATTTGCTAGTAGGTACCTAGCAGGAAAAGTTAGATGCCTGTTGTTAAAAGGCAACTCCTTACAGTCTACTGCAAGCAAGGCAAAAGTTTAGGTGTAATCCGTTATTCTAACATGAGGTGCAGTAGTACTAGTTTATTTTAGCTCAGATGTCAGATTCTCTGGGACTACTGGGACTTTGTAAAAAGTGAATTACCTTTCTCTACATCTTTTTCTATATGTTTTAAGTTTGGGCTGTTGTCATTTCTTGGTATGAGGATGAATCCGCACAGTTCTCTTTTCTTATAGTCTATACGTGCAATGATTGAGCAAAGAGTGAAGACCTTTATTTGGCTTCTGTAGCCATGTGAGCCAGCATGGCTGTTTGCAATGGACTTTGGCAAAGCACATTGGTGGTTTTAGAGCGGCAAAGCTGAAATGAACTGAAAAGAGAGAGGTGTGAGACTTTCTGCACCAGTTAAATGCTGCAAAAATGTGCCCACAGGGAATGGTCTCACATCTCCCTCAGGCATTTCCAGGGGGCATGTGGTCTCCTGTGGATATTTGATGGAGCCTCTAGAGAGAAGGGGAAACTTCTGCAGAGCTCCAGCAGGAAGGCTGAAATAAAGTGGGAGAATTCTCCTTCACAGAACATGAAGACTGACTTTCAGAGATCCTGAGCCCTCTACAACTACCCTGGAGTGTGGGGCCAGGAGTTCTGAAACCTGTGCCACAAGCAGAATTTGCTGGGCCAAATATGGTCTTCCTTCAGAAAAAGTATTTAACCACCACCACCCACACCTCCCCGTCCAGCCCCTCCCTCCAAACCCTCCACAGAAGACAGTTTTAATTTCATTAATTCTAAAATTCCTCTGACACCCTCTTCTCTTACGAAGCGAGTTCTGCTGCCAACAGCAGGGAGAAGCAAAAACCTTTTCTCTCCTCTGTTCGTAGGTGCTTCTTTGTGCTGCTTTTGCCTTAAGGATGTGAGTTGATTTTTTCCTTTAATGTGATTTTAACTTCTACTAGAAGTTGGTGGATGAAGCCAATGAAGTTAGTGTTTAGATGCACCAGATTCAGAAAAGTAGAATTTGGCCCAGGAAAACTAGGATTTTATAGGCACAGAAGTGTTAAGTTTATTCACTGCCTGAATAAAATATTGCAGCAAATAACTTGCATGTTTTTATAAGACTGTCAGCCAAGTGCCAATAAACTGTAGTCAAGAGCCTTATTTCCATTCAAAAGAATGATAGCAGGTTATGAGTCATTTTGCAGTTGGCACATTTTTTCCTCTTTAAATGTTATCTTTGTTAAATATATTTCCTGCCAAGACAGTTAAAACATTGTCTATGATGAAATGTCATAAGCATCCACATAAGCCAAATTACAACAAATTAAAAACTATTGATTTATTATGAGTGATTCATTAAAATATCTTCTTTTTTTTTTTTTTTTTTTTTATAAAGTGTTGTATGTCATTACACTGAAGATTGAAAACAAGATCGAAAAAATGTACCCTGGAGCAGTGAAAACTTTAGGGCAAAGGCTTTATTTTAGTAGCATCAGGCATGTGCCTGCTTTCCTAAACCAACAGCTTTCCTCTAAATTTAATACTGAGCTTTGTCTACACAGACTGGTGGTCACGTATTGCTATGCCCATGAGGGGGTCTGTGAGGCAAACAGGGAAATAAAAATACCAGAGATACTGGCCTCAAAGTAAAAAAATCATACTCTTCTGGCTGGAAATAGCTGCTGGAAAATGTGGTGTCTCAGACAAGGGAGTTGTCCAGGCCTTGGGAAAGGACGTCACCAGCAGATCAGCACATCCTGCTGAAACATGACCAACCAAGCAGCGCATAACTCATTAAGCATTTCCTCTCTTTCATTAGATCATTTCTCAGACGTTATCCCCCACCTGGAACCAGATGCTGCTCTTCAACAGCATTGTGCTTCACGGCGACAGAGAGGAGATTGCTCAGTTCCCACCAGAGATTGTCATTGAGCTGTATGATGACGATGCAGTGGTAAATTCAAAATCCTTCTTAGAAAAAGAATCGGGCTTTTACATCTTACTGCCAGTGTAACAGCAAAGCATGTCACTGAATAGGCATTAAATAGAAAATTGTCAATCAACATGCATGACCCCAATGAATGGAGCTCAGTGTTACAGTGGTGTGCAGTTTAACATCTGAAAACAGCCCTGAGACTCACTTTATGTCCTTGCAAAGCTGTGGCTTTGTTTTTTCCCAAGTGAATCTTGCTCCCAAAGACTAGCTTAGAGAAATAAGAAGCGTCTTTCCCCCGTAACCCTTGCACTCTTTTGTAAATAGTGTGTCTAAGTCTGGGGAGACACAGATTTATCTCTGATGGTGCAGACTCTGACACAGTCTCACCAGGTGAATATAGAGCTCAGAAATTTGGGTGCTCTGAAGAGGTAATAAGTGCTCAGCTCTTCCTCTTTCATAGCTGCCTCGCATTTTACCTCACTGTTTACTTCAGAAGAAGGTTTTTTTCACAAATACTAAACTCTGTATCATCTTGGATCCTAATTCAAAGCTCTGAAATTCAAAGCTCTGAAATTCAAATACATTTGACACCTATATTTTCATTTTTTTAGGGTAAGGCAGAATATATTGGGTCTACAGTGGCTGCTCCTGTAGTGAGACTTGCTGATGAAAACTATGAACCACCTAAACTTTCTTACCACCCAGTGCATTGTGGAAGTCTTTCAGGAGGAGACCTTCTTGCTACATTTGAGCTTCTGGAGGTAAACTAGACTTTCTGGACCATTACACTTTTGCATCCTGGGCTCACAAAAAGCAGCTGTGGCATCAAGGCCCACCGCCCCCTTGAATTAATGGGAACTGCAACTAAAGCAGGATCGTTCCGCTGTTGAATTTTATGGTCTCTATGCAACGTCTGTTGCTCCATCCACCCTGCCAGGGGCCACTGTCCATGCACACACACACCACCACCAACCCCTCGCATGCTCTGAGCCTCATTTGCCCATCACTTGCCCTGCCCTAAATTGAGCTTTGATCTGAGAAACAACTATGAAAATCCCACCGCCATTGCGGTGACCTGCTCCTTGGAGTAGCTCATGGCCCTGACTTTAGGAACATCAGAGCTCTCAGAACTACTTTCTCTCTTAGGAAAAGGGAGTGGTGAATAATAAGGAATGGATTAGGGAGAGTGAGTTTTCAGATACCCCTAATATATTAACAGAAATGTTGCACTGGTTTCCAACTGCAAGACAAAAGGCAAATTCAGCTTACCTCTGGGGCTAGCCCGGCAGATGCATGAGTGGGGTGTATTGTGTCTGGGATTTTGGGAAATTTCAGTGGAATTTGCAGAGCCACCAGTTAGAGGCAACTTATCTCTGCTGAAAACCTACAGAAGTTTATTCTGAAATGTGAAATGGGAAAAATGTGGAACTCCATGACACGTTTTACAGATATTCCCAAGATTAAACAGGCTTTTAAGCATGATGGGCTAATTATATACTTGGTGAAATACAGCACCATGTGGAACATTTCCTCATTATGGCGGGTACCTAGGGATAGAGTCTAGTACCTTAGCCATAATTTTCCCATTTTTTTATTGAAATCCACTTCTTGGTGAACAAAGAAAACATTGTATTTTGTTTTCCATCTTTTTGGTACAAGGGAAGCAGCAGTGCTTCTGGGATATACCCAAATATACCCCTAAGACTTCTCTAGAGAGTTGACAAGAACTGTAAGTAAAGACCCTGCAGTCCTTATTTTGATGCGCTGTATTATTCCTCTCAGTGACAACACTCTAGAGCATCCTATGATTCTATGATCTCACATGGCAGATAATAGCAATATAGACATTAAAGAAAATTTCAGGAAAAGATACGTATAAACATCCATCAGGCCGTCAGGCTTCAAAGCACTCCCAGAGCTGATGTGCTGGTGGCTCCTTCTAATATCAGGGGATTCCTGATGATGCTCTTTGTGAGGATGGAAACAAAAGTCTCTCATCAATAATTTATTCTGATTCCGAGCCCATAACCTTTCCCATGACATACCGTGCTCTATAACTCTGATCTGCAGGTACCATTTGGTTCGGCTGAAGAAATGTTGTGCAAGAAGTGAATGCTCGTTTCTCAATATGAATACTATTATGTTAGGTCTTGCTGGAGGGATAAAATGATTCTTATAATAAAGCACCCTGGCATTTAGAAAAATAGTAGACTAAAAAAATACTAGGAATCTTGATTTTGGTCAAAGTGGGCTCAGAATTTACTGATTTATTTTTTTTTTTT
>KZ506423.1:72784-84885 GCA_002844005.1 Limosa lapponica baueri
TGTGCAGGGATATGACATTTGCTATGTGAATCTGGTTCAAGTGGTCTTTGCCTCTTAGCCATTTATTCTTTTGTTTAAAGTATCAATTAATCTATTATGGGGTAAAATTTTGGACCATTTGATCCCAATTAATATAGAGTTGGAACCTCTGAATACAATTGAAGCTAAACGGATAGATTTCTATACAGGCAGGCATTATTCACAAAGCTGTTTCTGTTCAGCTTTTTAAAGAGCATCACAGAGGTGGCTGATAGAAACCAGATACATTTGGGGAACAACAAAACTAGACCTAGAACTCTGGTCTCAAGTTCTTCAAAATCTATTACATGAATTGCCTTGGATTTTTACTTATAAAAGGCAATAAATACACATGTGAATTATTGCTGTTAATTATGTATTAAATACTCATGTATGCTGCAGGTGCGGCATGATTTCCACCCATCTCTGCCTTCACCTAGAAGGTACTAGGGAATCCATGCTTTCTCCCTTGTGCTAATTAAACTCCCACACAACTGTACCTAGCTGCAAATAAAAGACAGATGGCCTAGTTAAGAGAAGCAGAAGACTTCAACTTTACCGGTCCTTTGAGAGCTGTATCTCAGATGCTTCACCTTTCAACAGCGACAATTTAGCTTAGGAACGATGGAGCACTCCAGAAGTTGTGTTTCTTTTTCCCAGAAGCTGTAAAACAGTACACCTTAGGTACCGTACTTCATAAGAAAGCCAAGGAGAGCTCTGCCTGCAGGTTGTTAGCTCACCTGTGAAACGTGTGCTCCTGCTGTTCTCTGCTATCACAGCCTGAGCTTTTGGTAGGAGTGATTATCAGGTTCTGGCTTTAACTGTTTTATGTAAAAATTTCCTAAATCAAACCAGGCTTCAGATCTGCCCTACATGGGCTGAGAAGGTCACAAATACACGGTTAAAAGTTAGGAAGGGATTGGGAAATGGAACCAGGGAGCTTTCCCACATAAGGTGAACCAAACAGGCTGCAGAACCTGGGGCATGGCAAGAGGTAAAGAGATGGTCAGAGCTGTGGTGGAGCGTGTTCTCCTCCCACCCACCTGGCACAGGGCAGCAACGCATGCCCAAATAATCTCCTGAACATGGGACAGGCTTATGTGCAACCACACACAAAGGATATAAGTGCCGCCTGCCGCAAGATTTTAGTAGCTGCACAGAGAAGCCTCAGCCCTAACTCTGGAGATGCGATTTGCAAGTTCTTAAGTGGTGACAGCATGCAATAAAGCAGGACCACGATTCCATGGTGGCTGAAGAAGATTATGTCTGTCTGGCAAATGTGCAGTTTAGCTGATGTGCACTGTCTGTTCACCAGCCTTTTTTAACTAGAATCAGATAGAGAATTTTCCTGTGAAAGTCTTCTAAGTAGTTTTGCTCGGGATTTTTGCTAAACGGAATTACCATGCTTTCCATTTTTAGCAAATAGAATTACCATGCTTCAGTACATGCGTGTCTTTAGGGCAGGCTATGTCCTGCTAGGACAAAGGAGATTTCTTTTCAGAAAGGTGCATAAACCCAAACTATTGAATACTCTTCCTGCCAAGTGTTTTAGCATCACAGCGGGGCAGATAGCAATTCAGGTCACATTCTTCTCACAGCACAACCTGTCTGCTCTGCAACGTGTTTTGTAAAACTGCGTAAAATTGATGTGTTCTGTGTACCTTTCACAGACACTTATGATACTGGTTTTATTCTTCAAAAACCCAGCCTAAGTTTTGACTGCTTAATTTTTCAGATTCCTCAGTCAGATCCAGATGCACTTCCCCCAGTGGATCCACCAGACGTTGGCCAAATTTACCCAGTCCCAGCCAACATCCGACCTGTTTTAAGCAAGTACAGAGTGGAGGTGAGTTACTTAGAATATTTCCATTTCAAAATCTCAGCTCCTTTTATTCTCTTACTGAACTGTAACAGTAAGGGGTGATGATTTTAAAATCCTGATCAATAGGAATCACATAAAAATAGCATATAGATCCCAAAATAAACGTGGTGAGCTCAGGTCAAATTGATTCTCCAAGGCTGGGCATGCGAGGTAGCGCTTCCACCTGAGGCCAGCAAAGGCGACATCTCAATCCCAGCTTGCCAGGATGGGACTGCACCCGTGGCAGAGAGTGACTGATGGACCTGTGATCTGTGCACCCAGGGAAGTGTCTGCTGGAGACAGAGAGCTTCTCCTTGCAGATGACCTCACTGGAGGTGAAGTTCAGCATCATTCTGGGTCCCAAACTTCAGCCAAGCAATGTCGCCTACCTGCATACAAATGTTTGTGCCTTCTCTCCTCTTGTCTCTTGCACTGTTTGGACCCAAAGTTGCCTTGTGTTAGAAAGCAGGGAACTGTGGCAGCTTTTCATGTCAGTGTAATGCCTGGATGCTGCCCACCCTCACCGCTCCTTGTCACTCATCCTGCAGCCTTCACACCACCTGCTTATTTTCCCATTTTGCTGTGCCAAGTCAGATCCTGCTTGTGTAACCCGATGGCCCTTCCCCAGAAATACTCATTTGGGAGCCCAGAAGCAGTTCCAGCTTTGCCTTCAGAGATCAAGCCATTGAGCTGCTGAGAAGAAAAGAATAATTATTAGCTCTGCTATATCATTTAGTTAAGCTACTGTTTTCTGTACATAGCAAAGAGGTTTTGTTAGCAGTATTCTTTTTTACACCTGACATTGCAAGGTAAATAAGCCCATGAAATACTCTGCTGATGCTAAAGGGACAACTTAAATCCTTAAACATAGGTGTTCCTCTAAGTATTGTGCTATGAAGGCCTTCTCGTTGCTCTTGCAGCAGGGTTTCTTTGTGCTGCTTGTACATTTTCTTTTTTATGCTGCTGTGACAGTCATCACAACTGTCTCTAAGGCACCCAGCTTAGAAACATCTTCACTGTAGGCTTTTTGTTTGGACAGCTGAGCAGAGCAGCCACCCTCCCAGAGTGATTCAGAGCTTAAATAGATTAAATTATGTTTTGGAAGCACATCTCTGTCTCCTTTGGTTCTGTAGGGAACCCATGACAACTCCACTCCTCAGTCTGATACCTCAGGCACCTTAAAATCAGGGAAATTGCATCCAGATCCAGATCGCTTAATTGCTAGGACAACAGGTTTATAGTTGAAGTGCAGATATAGATAGTGAAATATGAACTCTGGAGGGTATCCAGCAAGGAAATAACATGGAGTGAATATAAACCAGCTATTTTTGTTAAGATATTATAAATTCTATCTCACACTGGTGGAAATGGCTGTGGAGCTATTATTACTACAGAAGTGTGCCCCAATTTTAACCGGGAACCTCTGGTAACAGAGCAGGATCCCACCGATCCTCACTCCCCTCCAGTGCCCCTTGCCACTCCCTGACTCACACAAATCCTCAGTCCTGTCAGCGTTCAAGGTGTCCACAAAGGCCCCCCACACTCTCTTTTGGTTCCAGTCTTCATTTCAGATTCATGAGACTCCTGGCTTCTCTCACCAACTGTAACATAACCATTTTCCCCTGCCCCAGCCCTCCCCTTCTGGGCCCCCCAGTGTGTGCTGTGTAAAGTCCTGTTTTTCCTGTAAACTCCTGTTTTACAGATCCAGTCTCCTTCTTGTCCTCCAGACCAGGAGGACAGCCCTTTGAAGGAAAGCTGCTTGGAGACCTCCCACCATCCATTGCAGACCTGAGGGCTAGCTCAGCTGGCAAACCTCTGTTAATCACCTCCGATCCTGTGGGATTTGTTTGCCCTTCAGCAGCTCTGACACTTTAGACAAGCCGGGCCTCTGCTGTTCAGATGAATAGTCCCCCTACCTTGCTGAAAAGACAACTTTTACAAATGTGATTATTACGGCTCGTAGTTGGCAATAACTTCTCGATAACAGTTGGCTGTCATTAATTGCTTTAACTTCCACCATAATCCTGATGGTTATTGGATATCAGATTTAAGTTGCTTGTTTTTTTCTGGTAGTCCTCCATGCCCAAAGGAGGGGTCTCTGCAGGCTACTGATGTTTCTCTCTGCCCACCACAGGTCCTGTTCTGGGGTGTTCGAGAGCTGAAGAAAGTCCAGCTCCTCTCTGTAGATCGCCCCCAGGTTCTCATTGAATGTGCAGGTAGAGGAGTGAAATCCTCTGTCATTCAGAGCTACAAGAAAAATCCCAATTTCAGTGGCCTTGCAGACTGGTTTGAAGTGGTACGTACAGCATGCTGCTCCTTACCTGTCTGTTCTCTCATTAGGCAAGGTGTTAATTACTAATTTCCTTTCTTGTCAAATGATTTCCTTTGTGTCTTGATTAAATACTAAGGGGCATCAGTTCTTATCCGAAAGCTACTGATTTGAAGATGCTTTAAAAGACATCTGCTACAATTGAATGATAAAAGAAGATAATGTTCCTCATGTTGTATTCTAAGTAGGAAAGAAAATATGTTGCAATCAGATTTTTACTGATAGATTGGAACTTGTTGGCAGATAACAGGGATATTTTTAGTACGTTTTCCTCCTCCTTTCCCATTTTGCAGGGTAGTGCTCAGTTTCCTTTATTTTCTTTCGATTCTTTTAATTTTCCTTCGTGTTACTGGGCTGCTAAGGGGATGGATCATTTCTGGCTCATGAGCTCTGGACCTTTTCATATTTTAACACTTGCTGTTGTGGACTGGAATTGTAATTATTGCTTGTTGGCTGAGCTATAAGAGCTGGTACTTTCAGTGGACAAAAGTCAGCATCAGAAAAAATAACCTGTTTGATTTGCTCTAGTTGCTAGCATCAAGAAAGAAGTTTACTTATGAGACAAAAGGATATCAAAACACTAACCTGGATACTGAAGTGTGATTGCTACAGTATTTTTAGCTTCCGTTGTACATCACACGTCCAAAGATCTGCTTTCCCTTTTTTAATTCATGCTATAAAGCACATAACCACCCAGTGTCCATATCTCATGATTGGGCAAACTGAGGCAGATAGGCTTAATAGCCTTCAACAAAGCACCAGTGACATTAAGACCCACAACTTCCAACACAACGTTCATTCCTTCTGAACATTCCTGATTCTCCCAGTTTGTTCTAATGAGAGATGCTTGAATATGACAACATGGGACTCCACTCAGTTGCACAGTCCATATTGTCCACTGTATTCTTAAGGACAAGGCTTTCTCCAGACTTTGCAGAAAACTGTGGACAGAACTATATTGCCTATTCTGTATGCATTTTGTGTTTTGAGGATGGGGAGAAGAAGATTAACAGTCTTACTGCTCTGCACAACAAATATTCTATATGTCTTCTATATTCTCTAGTAATTCTCATGCTTCTGTCTGTCCTTCTCCACTAGGAGCTTCCTGAAAATGAACTCTTGCATCCACCACTAAGCATCTGCGTGGTCGACTGGAGAGCATTTGGGAGGAGTACTCTTGTTGGAACACACACCATCAATTGCCTTAAGCAATTCCTGTGTAAGACCCCGTTGGGTCCTCAAGCTACACCAAACAGACTAGACATTGTAGAAATTGAGAAAGGTAAATGTCCAAACCTTACCCCAAATAAAAAGACAAAGGACCTGCTCAGAGGCTTAATAACAGGCACATACTTAGAAGATATGCTTTATTATGTTGAGTGTAGGGTCAAACGCCTAAGCATATGATCATTTGATGATGACCAAACATGATGATAGCATTTCTGGCAAAATCTTACCTAACCTGCCAAGCTTCAATTTCAGCTTCATCTGAGTCATCCCAGCCTGCTGAGTTATCCCAAGAAGAACCATTTTTAGCTGATCACATCTACGCTGAGGTGGAGCAGGGTAGATGTACAGTGGTAGAACCAGACCCATGTCTCACAACACTTCCTGCCCCTGAACCAGAGCACTCTGCATCTCAACCAGAGGAAGACAGAAAACAAAAGGTGGGTAGAGCTGAAACTGCCAGTTAACTCTTTGTTGAAATCTTGCAGATTCTAGCCTTTCCTTATAGAATGGTAATCTCTTACTTATCTCAGGATTAGAAATTCTGGGTGCTGATGTTAACACGCACACTATCTTGCTGGCCCTTGAGAGAACTAGTTAGTAATGTGGCTTTGTTTTTAATGAAACAAAAATTTAATTACTTCCATTAATAGATACTTCTTTCTTTCCTTTTATGCTAGGTAATCATCTAGTACATGGGCAAGTACTGCTGGAGCAGTAGGATTTTTACTTTTCTTGGCCTTAAATGATCTACTTAATTGCAAAACTCTTGCTGTGATTGACTGGTTTTGTGTCAATAGTGTTTAGGAAGGGATGAAAACCCCTTGTGTTAGATGCTGTACAAAAATGGAGGAGAAAGTCTGTTTCCAAAAGATCTTACATGGTGATCATGGTGAAGTCCCTTGCAATGAAAGGCAGAGACATTTTATTTAGCTCTTGGTGGTTAACATTTTCTTCATATGTGTCTGTTTATGTTTGATGTCATGAGTCAGGTGACTGGTTTTAATCAGCTCTATAATTCAAGAGTGTTTTCCCCATGCTTTGGTAGGATATGAAAAAATCCATCCGACGATCAACAAAGCGGAGAAAAAGAACAATTGCAGATGAATCAGCTGAAAATGTTATTGACTGGTGGTCAAAATACTATGCTTCTGTGCTCAAAATGCAAAAGGTAAGTCACCCAGCGTGCCCAAATCACTCATGGATGAGCAATGTCATAAAAGTAGATTTACTGAATGATTCCTTTTCGATATTACATTCATAATGAGGAGTTTGTCCATCATCTTTTTCTTTTGAAAGGCAAAAGGAATATTTTCCAGTGAGGGAAAACCTGAAGACAGTAAGTAAATGATTTGCATTTTTCTGTTACTTTTACTAATAATGCTTTGCTTCTCTACTATTTTACCACCAGCAATAATGTCTAGTAACTGTATTGCTGGTATACTGGGCTCTTTCCTCTACAGCTGGCCAGATGATGGGTCGGTTAAAACTTCTCAGGCAGTGTTGGATTAACATGGGTTTCCTGTCACTCAGCTCTCATGCACAAAGATTTGCAAAGTCCAAGTTCTAAATGATAGAAGATGGAGATTATCCTAATGTTAGGTTGCATTTGTAAGAGTTCAGAAAAAGAAGCTTCTCTCAATTTTGAATCCAATTCAGGATCAATGGTGTAGGAACAGCTTCTGCTAAGATACTCTGTAGTCATGTGTGTTACTTCCATAGCTGAAAAGCTTTGTGTCTAGCCCAGGCTCTATTGGAAAATTTTTACAAAAGAATTGGCCAGAAATAGACTCAGTGTATATATATATGTCTTCATACATGTATACTTCATGGTTTAACACGTCCTCCCACAATCAAGCAGAGCTCTAGAATATCGTATTTTTTTTGGACTAATGTGACTGCTTGAGCACACTGGGAAAGAAAATAAATGTTTACAGTTTACACAGAGCTGCTATTCAGAATTAAACTGTAGCATCTTCCCATGCCACAGCTGACTGCACTTCACTAGCGATTGAGGTGATTTCTATTTTAAAGAAGATGTTGAGATTGCTCTGGATGGAAGACATGCCCTAAATGTCAGACAGTATCATTCTGGAAATAGCAGATGATGGTGTTTCAGTGATCATCAGGGCTCCTGAGAGATGAGGCAGACATCAGTTTCTGAGTGAAACTCACTTGTCCACATGGAGGAAATATTTAGATAGAAAATGTTCTATGAAGGTGTGATGCTCACTTACAGTTACAAATTTACTTGTCATGGTGGCATCCACCCACATGTTATTCAGGCAGTTGTGGCATATTGTTTTTGACTGATGACTTCAGATCTTGTAAATTCTCTTCTGATAGTTTTTGTTACATATTTTCACCTATGATGACGAGCATTATACATACAGGACAGCACTGATATAATATATACATATAGATATACTTCTAAATGTTTAGTGATATCAAACACATGAAATACTGAAAAAATGAAAGTAAAGTGGACTCAAAGTCCAGATTTCAGCCAAAGAACTGAGTCATCTCAGTGCCATTTTTGAGGGCTCACACCCTATTTGTTAGGAAGTTTCCTCTCAGTGTTTGGAGTCTGGCTTGAGTCTGGTCAGATACCTCCTCCCATTTCTCATACTTCTGGGCTTTCACAAGGTGAGACACACTGTATTTTGTGATGCCTTTGAGCAGAGAAGGACTTGGATCACCTGATACCTGAAGTACCAGTCAGCCTAAATAGTGACTTGCAGTTTCAAATAAGCCTTTTTATGTGAAAGATATTAAGATTTGTTAGTTTACACCTGGGAGAAGTCAGAGAGGAAGGCAAATGGTGTATCACCAGAGTGACAGAGGACACTGTCGCACTTCCTCCTTGAAGCGCATCAAGAAGACTTAGCCACAGAGAGGATAAAATGCCACCTTCTGCCTGGGAGGAGCAGTGGGAAAAGATAAGACCCTAAGCTTGGCAGTAGAAGACTGAATGGAAAAAGAACAAAGGAGAATCTTCAAAAATATATTTTGCATCTTTATCTGAAGCATTTGATGTGCTTTGCTCACTAAAAACCTATATGATGTCATGAAATCTCTGCAGACAAGCAGACTTCTGACCACATTGCACTGATCATAGAAGAGGAGCCAGACAAAAAGAAGAAGGATAAGACATTGAAATGGAAACAGAAAGAAACTCCAAACCTGGCAACATTGCAGGTAAGACAGAAGTAAGGCTGAAGGGCAAGGCTGTTGTTATTCTCTGTCGCCCCAAAGCTTGACATCAGCGGCTGAATTTAGCAAACCTTCCTTACCAGACACTTTAAAATGAATAAATCACACAAAATTATATTTCATCATGCACATCAGCATGTGGGACTCAGAGAAAATCAGAGTCTTGTAGGGTGGATGTGACCCGCTTGGCCTTAGACCTTTGGTTTACCAGTATGGACCCAGAAAGAGAAGTGAAAATTCAGTTTTGTAGTTTTCCTGTAAAGCACTGAATCTGGAAATTCCAAATTTCATGTTGGAAATATTACAGCCTATTAGGAATTACTTAAGAGTATGGAAAGCATTGCTGCAATTGCTAGTGCATCCTGCGTGATGGGGAGGTAATATTCAGCTCGCATTAGACTTGGTTGGGTAACGATAGAAAGAATTCAAAGAGAACTATATGGGTCATGCAAAATGACTGGAGAGATGAGGAGGATTGAAAAGACTAGGACTGCTTGGATTAGAATGTAGCTGAATAAAGGGGAATTTGAAACTGCTGTATCCATTTTTTAGGAGATGGCACTAGTCTAGGCCTTTCTATTTCACACTGAACAACACTTCATAAATTACAGGGGGAGAGTGTTGAAAAAATACTCATCCTTTTAAAAATGATTTGGTCTTTTTGCCTATCCTAAAGCTGTGTCCCCACAGAACTTTATTGCTTTGCTCTCATGTTCTGACACATTAACATAACATAACGGGTCCGTACATCAAAGACACATTGCAGAGAGGAAACAGAAGCAAAGAGCAGCACATCCACGCTGTTTTTCACCCACACTAGTGCTTACAAATGTTCATTCTGACCCTTCTAGAGCCACTTCTACCTGCTGCATTAATGTGCTGTTGCAGTAGCTGGGAAGGACTTTGGTTAAGGACAAAACTGCTCCTGTTTTAAGTGGGGAATTAACTTTTTTCCCTCAAGGACTTTTGCAAAACCTTGGTTTTATTAAAATCTGTATTTTGAGTCAAAATGGATTTCTAGTCATCCTTTAATAAAAAAAGTTACTATAAATATATTCACTGCACCACAAAAAATAAGCATTCTCCTATTTTCAAAGATTTATGAAGGGGACTTGGAGAGTGAATTTAATAACTTTGAGGACTGGGTGAAAACTTTCCAGCTCTTAAGAGGAAAATCTAATGATGAAGTTCATGCTGACTCTGAAGACAGAATAATAGGAAAATTTAAGGTGAGCCATTTATGTTGATTAAATGGGTAATAATTTAGAAACTTTATGTTTTTATGCATATTTCAGGTATACCAAAGATGAAAGAAAAAGACATTGACAGTCTGTTGTGAATAGAGTTATCTTTTTTATTGGATCTAGAGTCACATTTTTCCTTTCCCATTATCTGGTAGGTGAAAGCAGCATCCAGCACCAGGTTTTCACTATTGTTATGAAACAAGGAATTACAAAAAAGTTTTAAATCACAGAAGGGGAAGAAGAGATATATTATGTGGCCCAGATTCCACTAACGCAACTTCATTACTGCACTATCAGTTACAGCACTTTATATGTAATATTCAGTAATTTAAATGGAGGCTCTTACAGCTACTCCAGTTGGAAACAACTGCACAGCCTGATCCAGGGCACCATTAGGCAATCTGAAAATGTAGTTCAAAGCATGAATAATGATGGTAGGATTGCAAGCACTTTGTAGTTTAGAGAAACTGATTAAACTCATTGATAACTCAATTAGTTTGCAATGCAAATTTCTGTTCAAATGACTTGCTAGTTGGTTTCAGGCAGTATGAGCTACTCAGCAGCATGAGTCAATATTGATTTAGGTGAGTGGTATAGTGGCTGCAAAAATACAGTTGGATTCCAGTCACAGTTGTGAAAGTAACTCAGTGGAATTATCAATTTGCAAATATAGAGTTAAGGGCAAAATATTATTTTTAGAATACTAAGAAAACTAGATTCGGAACACCTGCAGGTGTTAGTCCTTTAAATAATAAAATAGAGAGCGTGCAAGTGTTTCTTGCAGTCATCTAGATGTGATGGTAGTACTGTGTTATAGAGCAAAGACATATTTAACGGCATTGTTTAGTGCACTGAAGCCTGTGTTTCCTTTGAGTGGCACCACAAAATGTGTTGTGTATAAGTAGGTGCTACAGCGCAGGCTGCATGAATGATATTTTGTTTGTATTCAAAGGGTTGTTTTTATATTGCACTTGATCTGTTTTCGAGGGAGATAAAAGAGAGTGTATTGCCAGGGCTCCTTCTGCATATACCCAAGTCCTGAGGATGGCAGCTTGCTGGATGGAGGACAGCCCCGCATCCTGCAAGGGATACCACCAAACCACTCCATCAAAGTCCTCATCAGGGTTTATATTGTGGCAGTAAGTATACAGATATTCTTTTAACCTTAAAATAACTGGGATATTTCTTTTCAACTCAGTTTACCTTCAGTGTTTTTGCAGTGAAGCCTCTGAAAATCTTCATCTATATGGTAGAAATGTTTTTAGTCATATTTCAGACAACGTTTCATGCTGTAGAAACGGGTGTTCAGACTAGAAAAAGTTACATATTCCTCATGATAAACAACAAGACTGGAGAATCACTTTACTTGTTCAAACTGGAAGGGCTAGAGATGTAACTAACATGGGATGGACAACCTGTTCCAGCCACATTATGCAAATGGAGCCAGTTTTAATCAGTAGAGTTGTTTCAAAATGACACACATCTAAACAAAAGTTTCTCAGTAATGGGAAAATGGGAGCATATTTTTGGAGGGCTGTGAATTGCATGTAATCAAAGTGGTAGGCACTTTCAGAACACCCATAACTGCACAGGAAACCCACAGTCTTGTATCATGACCAAGCTGTATTTGACCAAGCTGTATTTAACCAAGCTTCTTGAGGACACCGTCTTTCTTCCTAACAGGCATTTAACCTCAGCCCAGCTGATCCAGATGGCAAGTCAGATCCTTACATTGTGCTGAGACTGGGCAACACAGAAATTAAGGACAGGGAAAACTATATCCCCAAGCAGCTAAACCCAGTTTTTGGAAGGTCAGTGATGGCTTATTTTTTTATTCAGGGATGATTTCTGCTTTATCACTTGCCACCACTATTGCTGTTACTATTACAAAGTGTTTGTTATATGCTGATTTCTGCCTGTTTGGATGTTTTGTTATTCTACTGGTTAAAATGTTGAAAATTGGTGCCACCCTATATGATTATAAATTATTTCATTTTCATACCAGTCAAAACACATCATGCAATGCAATCTGTGAGAGGTTTTGCAAAATGATGCATGAGAGGAAATGAGACAACAAATTTTCTCCTCTGTGCAAATTAATGCAATTTTTAAGTTTAAAGTGAAATAAATATCAGCACAGTAATGTGTGATTTCACAATCTTTGTTGCTATTTCAGGATGAATAGAGTGCCAAGTAAGTTTCATAATTT